>JAGKTI010022758.1:0-15116 GCA_018397915.1 Birgus latro
CGGTAGAAAGGTGGCCTGCAGTCCTAACGGACCCAGGTTCAAATCCCCGCTGGAGCAGGGAACAGTTTAAGGATATGAATTTCATTAAATCAGGCTTTACCGATCTACAAGAAGACCCGCCGACATGTCGTAAAAATACCCCCGCTAGTACCAGTACACCAGTCCTGTATGAGACAGCCCTAGCATGTATTCAATATGGACGGTGGGTGTTAGCGCCGAAGTGGTGACATGTAGAGGTGTATGGTATGTAGGAGGACTGCTGGGCCTTGACAGCAGGCTGTGAAGCCTATGCCCAGAGTCGGATACATAAAAAAAAAAAAAAATTCCACTACTGTTTTCAGAATGTGGCCGTAAAGATCATCAGGCACAACTACAAACATTTTGTGATGAACAAAATGGGCAGGGAAGCACAATTGTTGCTGCTTGTACTTGTCTTACATATACATGTGTGCGTATGTGTTTTATATTTTATTTTATATTGCTCAAGTTACAAAGAAGAATGCTCATCATCGTTGCGTGTTTGGATAGGATCAAGGAAGTGGGAGGAAATACTGGGTTAGTTCATGAAGCAGAGGCCAGGAACAGGAGACATGTATCCCTGGGCGGCACAGGCCTCTTGGTAGGCTCTGACGCTGGTGCAGGCGTTGTCACTTTGATAGCACTGAGCCAGGAAGGGTTCTGGGTTCACCAATGGCTTGCAACCTTTCTTCAGGAAGAAGAGAAGCTTGCACTGGATGTAGTGCTTCGTGGCCACTCTGTCCAGGGTGATGGGTCCAGTGTCAGGGGTGGGACAGCTGGATTCGTCTTGCCAGGACTTCACCAGTTCCTGCAGACTGGATGCATTCCTTCCATCGCGCAGGAGCCAGTCGTTGGCCGTTTCACCGTCGTAAGAGCCGAGCAGACCGCGAGTGTGGTTGAAGGCCCACCCAGATACCTTCACCATCATCACACGTTCATCTTTCAGCATATGAAGACCCAGCAGGGGAGATATTACCTTCACGTCAAGGGGAGTGACCCAGACAGTAACGGGAGGCACTGTCCGTTTACCGTTCACTGACTGTCCATTCAGTTTGACAGTGAAGTCGGGACTGATGGAGGCAAGGACGTGGCCAGCCTGGAAAGTGACCTCTGGTGTAGATGCGGACTGCGAGTGTGACATGTGGATGTCAGCGACCTCAGGGATGAAAGTGAGCAGGATCTTGCAGGTGGTTGCAGGTGCGCGCAGGGCGGCACCATCGAAGGTGAAAATTTCTGTGCCATTAACAATGATGGCTGTGGCGTTGAAGGGCGGCAGCATCTGGCGTGGTGGCATCCAGGTGAAGTAAGTGTCAGTCAGGGAGGTGTAAGGAATGTCTCCAGGAATGGCACCCATTGCCATCTTCAGTGGTTCCATCACCATTTCCTTAAGGACCTGAGTCAGCGAGTAAAGTGGGCGGTAGAAAGGAACTATCAGTGTCAACATGTGGTCAGTGGCTTCCATACCCATGCCCATTTTCATCAGCTGGGAGGTTATGTTACGTGCCAGCTGCCTGGTCAGTTCATCCTCCTGTTGGATAATAACGATGGAATTAGTACAACACCTTCCTTTGCTTTAAAGGCTGGTAGTAGCTGCAATTAAAAAATAAATAAGAAGTTTATAATGCAGACAAGAACTGCTGATAGTTTTGCTTTGAGTTTTTTTTTTTTTTTTTACAATATTGTTTAAAAATCCACGTTAGTGTTGGTGTTATTTAATGGTGAGTTGACATCAATGATGCATAAGGATGTACAGTCACTCATAAAAATTCGTGGGGGTCCGTGTGTGTGTGTGGGCCAGTGCAGTCCCCACCCATTTCTACACGGTGAGTCTGTATAACGACGTGACGAGGCAAACACCCATACACACGGCAGAACTGGGACTTGATGTAATAAAGTAAGAAAGGATTATGTTTGTCAATCATATGTTATCTGTAGTCATAATCAGTTCAGTGTTGTATGATAAGATATGAAGGTTAGAGCCCTTTCGATGTCTAAGTTTTCATTAAGTAAGCGAGCAGTGACGACAGTAGTGCAGGTCGAGACGCAGGACGATATATTGCGATCTGACGTGTGGTATTTATATAAGAGCGTAATTGGTCGACATCAAATGACTGCACAGTGAGAATTTCGTATGTTCAGCGTATAAACATTTCCGTTTCTATATTAACATACTGTATATGAGGCTTTAACCTCAAATACCATAGCATAGCGGGAACTTAACTCCATCTGACTCGAGGCTATTCCATTACGACTTTGGCCAACTCAGACTGCTTCGCTGTTCATTGTTTGAGTCTTGCTCTGCTTAGAATGTTTTAGTACCTATTATTCAGATGTGTTTTTCACTGGTTATATGGAGGCATGTACGACGAAGATATGCTAAACAACTTTTATGTAGGATACTGTGTGTGTTCAGCTCTTAATGGTTGACAGCATTATTCATGTGGATACGAAGCAAATTTTCGAAACGATTCAACTGCATCTCGACCTGCACTACCGTCGTCACTGCTCACTTGCTTAATGAAAACTTAGACATCGAAAGGGCTCTAACCTTCATATCTTATTATAAAACACTGAACTGGTTATGACTACCGATAACATATGGTTGACAAACATAATCCTTTCTTACTTTATTACAAGAAGTCCCAGTTCTGCCGTGTGTATGGGTGTCTGCGTCGTCACGTCGTCATGCAGACTCGCCGTATAGAAAGGGGTGGGGACTGCAGAGGCCCGCACTCACACGGACCCCCAAGAACTTTTATGAGTGACTGTACCTTATATTAGTAAAGCTGTTGGTACACGGGAGCACTGATAGCAATATACTGAACGGTTATGTAAAGGCGACAGTATTGATGATGGTTGTCGCGGTGTTGCTACACTGGTCCATTAACAACAATGTATTTAACAATAAATTACTTTGGTGACGGTACTGCTGATGGACGTGGTGACAGTGTTGTTACGTAGGTGGATTACTAAAAATATACAAAATAATAACTTACGTTGATGACAGTGTTGATAATGGAGGTAGTGACGGTGTTGATGATGGAGGTAGTGACAGTGTTGTTTTGGTTGGTGCATTACTAAAAATCTACAAAATAATAACTTACGTTGGTGACAGTGTTGATGATGGAGGTGGTGATGGTTTTGGTGACAGGGATGTTAGTAAGGTACTGGCGAATCTTCTCCATGTCTCGGATAAATTCATCTTCAAACTGTCGCAGGACCTGTAGGGCGGCCCTGTACTCCTCCGGGTACTTGGAGCGGATGGGCTCCACCAGCGCCTCGTCCATTGTTTCTATAAGGCTGCTCTCCTTCAGCTCCCGCCAGAGGCGATCCAGTAGCTCTGACCTCTGACCTGTCTGCACCCACTGGGCTGCCTGGGTCACGGCTGAGAACCAGAAAGTCATGTCACCATGTTGTCAGCACAACTGACACTGGGTCAATTGTGGATATGGCACCGGCAAGACGAACCACATCATGGTAATGTTGAAATTCGAGAGACTATCATGCGAGTGTGACACTGTTGTTGCCGGCACGACTACCCTGGCACCAAGATATTGCTGACCTTGGCAGTACTATCCCGACACCATGATATGCTGATAGTGAGACGACTATCATGAAACTGTTAACAGTGACATCGCTGTCCTGACATCTTGGTATTATGGACATTGGCAGTAATACTGTGGCATTATGGCACCACTGACACTGACCTGACTATCCTGACATTATGGCACCACTGACATAGGAATGAATGAAATTTCATCACGACATATCATTGGTACTGCTAATTTCAACTTTCTATCTTCAGTCACTGTGGAAAATTTATATAATGTTTCATGTTACAACAAAATTTAGTACTGAAACCATCATCTCTAACAGATTCTCGGCTGTTGCTGTGCCTGTGGCCCGACTCACTTGGCTGGATTACACTGAAGACAAAGTGTATTGTTTGTAGCTGAAATTTGGACTGATAGTTATGCAGAAAAACCTTCGCTCTGTGAAAGTCTCAGAGAATGGCAGTTTCTGAGGAATGAATGTCTGGTTTAGGTTAAATAACTATGTTCTTTGGTTGAAAGATTTGGCCAGCCAATGGTCCCTCAGTCTCAATACTATACAGTACAGCTGCATTCATCATATCACAGTAAAAGCTCTCACCATCATCACCACTTCTGACCTTCACTGGTGTCCACATGACAGTTTCAGCACTGACCTTGAGTAACGAAGCTTTTGATGTCACTAAACTCGTGCATCCATCCATCGATGACCCGCTGAATGCTGGTGGTGTAGCTGTCCTGTGTACGGATGAAGCCTGACCATACCCACAGGACCACTCGCTTGATCTCGGTGACAGATGGAGACTGGAAGAAACGGTTGATGGCCTCCCGCCATGGACGAACCACCTCATCCGCCACCTCATTTTTAATCTGAGTCAACTCCCTGTTGATTTCTGACATCACCTTCGCAAGTTCGGGGGGAGGGAAGGGGATGCCTTTTTGTCGAGCTTCTTCTTCCACCTCCTGGTACACTTCACGGAGCCAAGACTTGAATGACTCCATCACTTGTTCAGCCTCACGCTGCACAAACTCCTGTACCAATTGGTAAAACACCAGTTAGTGATTCCTTTGCCACCGGAATTTACATCCCAAACACACCTCCATATTAAGTAAATATCTTAGTCAATATTATCATCAGTAACCACCACAGTCAACTTTATACTCATTGAACATAAGACAGCAGCATGTAATTGTATCCTGTGCCAAAACTTTTGGGAGAACTTTAAATTATGTGATACATCATACAAATTGTCAACCCCCGACCTTGATCATTCTGGCCTCGTCAGTGTTGCCGCCGATCTTCAACTTGAGGCGGGTGGGGGAAGCCAGTTCCATTCCAAGCATGGAAATGGGACGTTTGTTAAAGCTAAATCTGTCGGCTTCAGTTATGCTGAGTTCTGCTATGTGAGGTAGCTGTATGCCAAGTTTGCTGATATAGATGTGGTTGGCCTGTGGTCTCTTGGTGATCAACTTGATGAAGGCAGGCTTGCACATTTCAGACAGGATGTCAAAGTCACCAGTGACAGAAGTGTGAAGAGTTGCATTGAGCCTGAGTCCATTACAGTGAGGAACCAACTCGCGTGTCACCACTCCGGCGAAGTCAACCACTCGCCTCTCGGGCTTCATCACAAGTGCCGACACTGATGCTTCTCGTGCTGTGATCTGGTCGTACTTGACGGCAACAGTGAAGGACGATGGTGAGGATCGAGTCTTGTGGAACTTGAAGCCAAAGGCTTTGGTGCGTGGAGACCAGGATGCTTCCAAGCTCATTTGATGATGCATCCGGAACAACTACAATATATGGAAATCTATCAGAATGAGGAAGGGCCAGAAACAGAATTTGTGATTCACTACACTCAACACAAACTACTAATTATAGATAACACTAGTGGCAACTTACCCTAGCCTGTAAGTCAACCTCAATCCTGACAGTGTTGTTGGCGATGACAGTGGAACGGATCGTGCCAGTGACCTTATCTGCAGTGTCAGGGAAGATGTCCAGCTCAAAGGAACCCTGTTGGCTAGTGCCATAGGAGGCTAGTTCGATGCGTGCCGTTATGTCCTTGCTGAGATCTGGGTGGCTGACATGAGCTTCATGACTAGAACCCACGTAACTGAAGGAGGACCTGGCAGACACTTCATACTTGGCCTCGCTCTCGTGTCTGTTGGGGTACAACTCAAAGCTGACCTCTGATGGCGAGTACTTGACCGTACCCTCAACAGATTGGGCTGGGGTCTGAATCAGGACTGTGTGGGTGCTGGCTTCGGGTCTGTGGTAGCGAGACTGGAAGACTATGGGACGGTTGCCGGTGACCACATTGATGCCGCTAACTTCAAATCCTGTCAGCTGCGAGACTGCTTGCAGTAGATCACGAATGGTACTCATATCAATGGCTGTGTCAAAGGTCTTTACTCCACCCTCAGGGAAAGTGTCCATGTGCCAGTTGAACATGGTGGTTGGCCGACTGACATCCGCATCTAACTTGATCTTGTATGAGTATTCTTCATTGGTTATCCTCAGTTCCGTCTCCAGTGGCCTGCTTAGGCTGGGAGTGTTGGCTGTGGCCTTGTGAGCAGAAGAATAAGTCGATTAAAATCAGAAAATAAACTAATGCGGCAGAAGTCGATCAACGAAAATACAGATTTATACCTGGATTTAAATGCACATTTCCATCTTATTCTAATCTCCTCCGTCTGAAGTATTAAGTGCACCAGCCTTTATACGTTAGAATATTACTTTAAATTTCACATACTTTTGTTTTACTAGATCTCCTACTGTGATTGTTTAGCAGTACAAAGTAATATTTTACACATATAAAAGTATTGATAGTCATGTAGTAATATTTCTGGTAATGTTAAAGTCCAAACAGCTGTTCATAAACAATAAAAACTCTTCCCTGATCTTGATATTGAAGGCTCGAGTTAGAGCATTTTGTTTAATATTTTTTGCCAGTTTATGGCCATGGTCTCAAACAGTAGATTAACACATCACAAAATAAATGAATTAAATACATCTGGTACTAAATGAAATTATTTAGTTTTATTACCGAACCATATTCTGTTTTACAAGAGAAGGTGCTTGATCTTCGAGGCTTTTCTGAACCCTTTACCTTGAATTCGACCGTACGGTCTTGTGCAGAACTCTGGTGGCCGGCCTGGGTGGTGAATGACTTTTTGTGTCCCTCAGGCGACGTGTATTCCAGCTGAGAGTCTATCTTGAAGCCGTAGGGTCCTGTCGCCTTCTCCCAGTTGATTCTGTTTGTCACCACGTACTCCTCGTTTGCTGAGTTCTTGTAAGTGCAGTGAGACTCCACCCTAATCTGCATGGGTTGCTGCTGGAAGTTAATCTGTGTGTGGAGGGAGTGCATCTGGTGGGTGGGTGTTGTCACTTCCACTTGCAAGACGCTCGGGCCTTCAGATGGAGTTATCAGACTGCCCGGCTTAAGGTTTATCTTTATTCCGTTGTTCTGGCCAATCCAAACAACCTCACTCCTGAAGGTAAACATGGTTCAGCAATATTTTAGTGGTGGCAGAATAGCTTTACCAATTGAATATTAATCAATTTGCCCTGATCAATAAAAACAAAAGCATTCACATTAGAAATAGGTTAAGCTCTTGAACTTTCCGCCTTTTACAGTACACATGAATGTGACAACTTACTGCACACTGGCCTGTAGTGGTCTCCTGGAGAAACTGATGACCTGAGCCTGCACTGAAACTTTCTTGTTGCGATCACGGTCAGCGTCCCATGCAAGGTCCGCCTGCCACTGCTGGCTGTCCAGGTTGAGGTCCGTGAAGGCCTTGATCCGGCGGGCCATGTCAGTGTTTGGAAGCACGAGCATGTTGCCACTGACGTGAAGGACACTCGGTTTCAGCATCAAGTCCATGCTGGTGTCAAACATCCCTTGCACCAACATTTTTGCGTTGACTGTGGCACCCCGAGATGATTCACTCTCAGTATTCCACTCCACAATTAAGAGAGGCTGCTGGTTCTTCTCCAGGTGGATGGCTGCTTCCAGTTTGTTGTGCTGAGAGATCAACTTTGTGGTTAAACGCTTGTCATTGTTGATGGTCAGGTCAGTCTGGAGTCGTGTGAGTTGTGACATGACGATGGCTGTCACAGGTCCTTGGATGAGGATCATGTCACGGCCGCCTCGACTCAGGGCCATCTTCACCTCATACTTGTCTGGACCGTGTTCTGATGCCTTTGCCTCAAATTTCATGCCATCTTCTACCATTTGAGACTCCATCTGAAGCCATGACAACCGTTTTCAGTCCTTTTCAACATATGTAATGAGAGTCTGATATTTTTCTGTCATCATAGTTTGAATAAATAAGACAGGGGAACAGATGTCATGATGTGCTTACCGTGAACTGGACAGTGAATGGCTGTGACACCTGGAACACCGTGTTAAGATCCAAAATTTTCTTGTTGTCACTGTTACGGAGAATCTGCATGGACATGGTCTTCTTGGAGCGGGTAAGATCAGCCTTATAGTTGGTCTTGTATTCTGCTCTACCCACCTTTCCTGTAAAACCAGAGGAACGTAAGAAAACCAAAGCAGATAAAAGCCAAAGTATATGCCTGCAAATGCGTACCATCCACCATCACTTAAAAAACTATGTTGCAGTTGTTTGGTAATTGGAGGCATACCACTGCAGCTTCACCAAAATTGAAAAAAAAAAAACTTCTGTTTACTCTTACTGAGATAAATATCACGCCAGCACTGAGAAGCCTGAAGTCAGGGGTATTATGTTAGTGAAGGTCATTGGGAATAAAAAGCTTTTGAAAATTTTCTAATAGTTACTCTTTAAATGACTGTTCTCTTCGTCGAGGTTTTGATAGAAAATGGTAAATAATGAGACCTTAAAAGAAAAATTTAGAGCATATCCTCATGCAAAGGTTTGTGACAATCGTACGCATATCATTGCAGCTTTGCCAAAATTTCTAATCATTAAGCCTCATTTCCAGGGATACGGCCCAAAAAGTTTGTATACAATTTGCCCACTTGATTTTGAAATATTTTGGGAACACACACACACACACACGCTCTCACACACACACACACACACACACTGATGATAACATTACCGCCCCGCTAGGCGGGCAGAAGAGAGTATTACTTTGATAGACTGATGGGTCCATAATTGACTGCTCCTGTGGAAGTGTATGATTGCACGATGATAAGAAGATAGGGTTATTAAAGGTTTATGTATGCCAACTAGACTCTTCATCTGACAAAAAAGAAAATGTAGGAAGATCCATAAAGCAGTATACATTACTGGCATGGATGATTATGGGAATGGAAGAATAAACCATCATATAACTAAATTCGAAACTGTAGAATATCGTTAGTAAATCTCTGTTAGCTTTTAGTGATTTAAACAAGTCGTCGTAGTCACTTCCTGCCTCTGACATTCCAGTGACCAATGAATAATACTTAGGCTGCCAATACTGAGCACTAACAACAGTATACTGAACACCAGCAGTTTTGTGAATTGAAACACTGTTCATAACACTAACCATGCAAGCGAAAAAAAAAAAATTGTGTCCAAGTCAAAAGATCATTATTAACATCACTGGACATGTCAGACAACAACGGAACGATAGAACCATTATTGCTATCGTCAGTAAATGCCATTATTGACACCTTAAACACCAGCGACAGAAAGACCGAGTTAGTCAGCATATCCTGTCATCACGAGCGTAAGTTATTAGACTGGTCCTTACCAGTGGCAGAGGCAGAAGCAACCCAGGTCTGGCCTGGCTCGCCTTCGATGTCTTGAGTTGCCTGAACTGACACAAAGTCTTGGGTTCCACGACTGATCTTAAAGCTGGAGGAGTACTTGACTCTCTCGCCTGATTGCTCTGTCAGTCGCACAAAGGAAATAACCTTCCAGCCACCTGCACCCACAAGGAACTCCACTTTCTTCAGCTTGGTAGGAACTGGTATGCGGTATGACATCATGAATTTCACATCACCTTCAACTGTAAAAGTAAATAAATAGATAAATAAGTAATTACAGGAGAATTATTACTGAAAACTGAATCATTGTCCATTATGAAAAAGTCACTGATATTTTTCTCATAAGAATTACATTGTACAGACGACTCACGTTGGTAGTCGAAGGGGATGTATTCCCTGAGAGCATTCTTGGTGGTGGCCATGACTTCCAGCTCTAACATTGGGTCTTTGTCCGTCTGTTTATACTTTGTCTCAAGAATGACCGACTGTGGTGAGAACTGTTGAGAATTGCTCACTAATACTTTCAGGTCGTACTCCCTGCCATATCCACTAGATGAGCTTCTCCTAAAGTCAATTTTGGCGCCCTTGGCCATCAGCATATCACCTGTCCGCAATTCGGTATAGGTCTCGATGACCTTCTGGCTGTTCTGATCCAAAATACGACCTTCAAGTCTTCCAGTGAGGACAGAAGACTGCAGTTTCACAGCGGCAGTGTACTGATCTTGTTCCTTCTTGTATTCAGCCGCCACATCCACTTCCTTTGGAGGTGATGATCCTTGTGTTGAGAACTTACCAGAGAACGTTTTGCCGGTAGCTTCATGCTGGACAGCTAGTGCTACTTTGTATCCCTTCGATTCTGGCGTAGTTTTTACCAGTCGAATCTTTGCACTAACTGGTCGAGACACCAAAGGCAGGGAGTTGCTGTGGATGACATCTGGCACATCGAGATCATAGCACAGCATAAGGCCAAAGGCAGGCTCTAATTTTTTTATGCAATCCTTCTTTGTGATTCTGATGTCCCTCATGGAAGATGGTATTATTTTGGTCTCTGGTTCACCTCTGCCGTGAATCATGAGGTAAGTCTCACTTTCCATATCAATTAAGTCCATGTTGCTAGGTATGTCTAGCTCCAACTGCAAGTCATTGTCGCTAGAAGAGCTGACCAGGATGGAAACACCATTAGCACTGGATATTGTGTTGTTGGTCTTCAGACCTGTTCTCTTGATGTTGACATCATAGCCGATAAAGCCATCTGTCTGAAGCGAGAAGCTTGGTTCAATGTTCATCCTGTTCTGTCCGTGTGGCCATTCAGAGAAGAGAGATGGGATATTTGATTGCACCTTGAGTCCAGCCACGAGAGTTGTGTTCAGTTTCAGCTTCAGAGGCGTGCCTTGGATGGTGGGTAAGTCGTAATCCAGGTTGATCTGTGCCACACGGCCGGTGTCCATCGCCATGTTGTTTAGGCTGGGCAATGTCTCCCATACATTTTCCATCAGATCTTTAATAAAAGTCACAACATCAAACTGTTTCAGGTCTCCAGCCAAAGAAACAAAGGCCAGCTCCTGACCCATGAAGCGAGCAAAGAAATCTGCCTGAGCGGGCATGGGTTGGTCACCGTAAATGTTGTTCAGGAAGTTGGATATGAGGGAGAAGTCAACAGATCTTCTCTGTCGGAGGTTCTCAAACTCCTGCTGGATTTTTTGCCAGTTCTTTTGGATGAATGTAGCTGCATCTTGGAGAATTTTCTCGTAGCTATATTTTCGGAAGTAGCCATCGGGACCAAAGGCTTTTGCAATGACTGGTTCGAGACCTTGGATGCGAGCACCAATATCGGCAATGTTGAGAGGAGTTCCACCCAAGGCTGTTGTTAGGTTAAGGTCGAGGGAGCGAGGCATGAAGGAGCCGGGGGTATAGATGACGTTGGACTCCAATCCGGCACCAACACCAACCCATGGTACCCAGTAGGACAGGTCGATGTTGCGTGAGTATCTTCTCATATCGGCGTCAAAGTCTTTGGGAATGACAATGTTGGTGAGGTTGTAACGCAGAAGCTGCTTCTCTGATGCGTCAGACTGCTGAAGGTTGAGCAAGTGACTCAGGATGAAACCACGAACTGAAATAACGAATTGATAGACATTGTTATAGCATAATGATGCAGTAAAACACATGTCTTATTTTGATGTGACAACAAGAAAGCGACCAGTAATGCGAATATGACGTGTTAATAACCTTGTGTGTTAAGCTGTGATGAAATAGTTTCCACAATTCTCTCCAGGTCCTTCTGTTCAGCACAACGGGCTGCTGCCAGATACGCTGAAATGCGTACCTCTGTGTTCTTGGAGGGATTCAGGGCAAAGTTGATCAGGCGTTCTGTTGTCTGTTGCAGACGAAATGAAACATCTGACTAGTAAACTGGGAGTAAAATGAGTTCATATTTGATTGTTTGATCAGCAAAGAATTGAGAGAGACTGAAGATCTGACTCACCGTGCTTTGGCATCTAGCAAGTCTGAAGGCTTGAGCTGCTGCCACGCGGACGTTGGTGCTGGGCGTCTCAGTCTCCATGCAAGTGATGACAGCGCTGGCTGCTTCTGGGCTGATTACACCAATGTTGGCCAGTACCTTAAGGTCAGTCAGGGAGAGTTCTGGGATGGTGGATGAAGTGGAACACTGAGAATGAATCTTGTTGGTGACTGCCAGAATAATTTCTTGAACTGGAGCATCTTCGCGACACTGAGGGTTGTGGCGGCAGTAGAGATTGACAATAGAGGCAGCAGCAAGCTTGGTCGTCGCTGGTGGTCTGTCTGACTCAAAGAGAGGCTTCAGAGCATCAACAACATGGATGCAGGGGCGAGCAAGAAGGTAGAATGCGGCAGTGTAGAGGGCTGTGCGACCCCCACTTACTCGATCATTCATTATCTCATCAACCATGATCTTGACGGAACCTGCTTCATGTGCAAAGGCAATCGAATCCAGATAGATGCTCTCCATCTTTTTGTTATCGGGGCAAAACTGTTTGGATCGAATCTTTAGCAAAATCTGTGGAAGAGTCTGATGAGGTACACGGCGCATGAGTCGCACAGCGTTGGCCATTAGAGGTGCTGCGTCACGCTCAACCACATCCTTCGTGCTGTGGCAGACGAGGGTGAGGACTTGTTCCAGCTGTGCCACCAAAGTCTGATCATTCTTGGGTTCATTCCCGTGGTAGTCGTAGTTCAAAGATCTCTTATCCAAGGTTACTCCAGAGAGTTTTGCTATGGCACTTGGCTGAGTGTCGGTGATAGTCTCGTAACGCATTGTGGATTCCTGTTTGCCCTTGACGTACTTGTATGAACCATACATGGGTTTGACCACATTAACGTCCTCACAGGTGATGGACTTAAAAATGCCGTTGTTGATCACCTGGGTGCATTTGGACCAAGATTCCTGGACTGGTAGTGGAGCATTAAGCCAGGGCAATTGGGTCTCTGAGGGAGTGTAGTGACGTTCGTTGCAGAAGCGGTGGTTCTTTTCCTTGGTCACCACAGCCTGCTTGCCTTTGCCCTCTACACGGTACTGGGTCGGGCACCTTCCTACCACGTCCGTCTGTCAACAAACACAGTAGGGTAAACAGAGTAAAGAACGACAGTTATGTGTCAGTGATGAGAAGGTCATCATCATCATCTGTTTAGGTTTTACCAGTTTGAATGGCAAATATCATATAAGTCATTCTCAGTTGCAGACTCATCCGTTGTATGTTGTTGGAGCTGCGATGGTGCTTGTATATCTAAGCCTAAAATAAGTGTTGTTGTGGCTTAACCCGGGCCCCTATGTCCAAGCAAATCCGTCAGTGACAGATAAGAAACCACCCCAGTGGGATTATCCCACAGCTTCCCAACACCATTGACGTTATGTCTGTGTCTTATAGTTGCAGGTGATGTGCAGTGCTCCATTGTGTGTGGTGTTTTGTGTTGGCATGTTTTACAAGCAGAACACGCGTCGTCTGTGCTTCCATTCAGTCCAGATTTAAGGTGACTTTGGAGGGGTCGGTGATGTTCTGATCTGAGTCCTACTACATGAAGTCGGTTAGTTCTGTGTAAAGATGTCTCGGATGTGTAAGCATTGGGAAGAAAGGCTTATAATAGTGTTCTGATGGCAGTGACTTATTGCCCTTCACGTGAAGTGGGTATGTTCGTGTTCACTGTTAATGAAGAAATGTCAGGAGGTGAGATGCTGTTGAAGAGGGTCTGGTAATGGTTGTGTAAGGACTGTTTATGTCCATGGCTTTACTGAATAGTTTCGTATAATTAGGGGATTATTGAGTGTTAGCACAGCGTGCCGTGTAGAAATGTGTGCCTCTCATGTCAAGATAATCTCTAACAGGGAGGACTTCGGTCTGAGGGTCTAAGTGAGCGATGGGAGCAGTGTTGGTGCATCCAGTTATGATACACAGCTTATTGATATGTGTAATCTGCAAGGTGTTATAGTGGATTTTAGATGCTGGTGTGGCATAGGAAATCATTGATCCGATATGTTGTTTATAGAGTAGGGAGAAAGCTTGTTTTATTGCCAAGAGTTTGTTCCTGCAGACGCTCTAAGCGCGTATGGGATCGCAGCTCCTCTTTGTGTTTTGTATGTGCCCCTTAAGGGTGTGTCCAGTGTTGTAGTAGTACAAACATATTGCTGACCTCAGTAAAGTTGTTGAATGACCTGGATGTGTTGAAGGAGGGAAGGGAATTCTGGATGGCCGATGCGATTCCCTTTTTGATGTTGATGGCCCAAGGCTCGTCATCAGGATGGCTGCACACGTACTGAACCCGACCGTCGCTGACCGCAGCAACCAAGGGGTACTGCTTCAGAAGGTCTATGCCTTCCATGTTTTCTGTTAAGCCAATTCGTCTTAGTGTGGAAATATGTGAGGAGTGTGTACTTTTCTGAGGCTATGTGGTGTGCTGATGTGATAGTTTGTGAAGCCAGTGGTGCACACTTGATATTTGTGTGTGTGTGTGTGTGTGTGTGTGTGTGTGTGTGTGTGTGTGTGTGTGTGTGTGTGTGTGTGTGTTTGAGGGAGTTTGATGGTAGGAGAGTTAATGTGTTTGTGTACGAAGGAGTGATGTGAGGCGTAGTGACTAGCATATACAGTATATTCCTTCTTCAGGAGTGGGAAACTTAGCTTCTCTTACTACAGTGTTCTCTGGTGACGTTTTGGGGAAGTACAACAAAGGATAACGAGGACATGGCGAAATATACTGACCACGGGCCTCAGTGACTGTGATGGCCACGTCGCAAGGAGTGAGCCACGTCAATGCCACTTTGTTTAACCAAGTGGACTCCGCCACGCCGCCCTCCACGCCCTTCAGCTCCACGCTGGACTTGCAGTTGTACGCATAGACGTAGGTCTTTTGGGGGATGTAGAAGAACTTCGGTGCAGCGATGGAGCATTCGGTGGAGCAGCGGGGGCTGTCGCTTCCTCCCCACGGAGCTGATGGTATTAATACTGAGCTATAACCATTGTAATGGACCTTTGTGAAACTAATAATGGCTAACTCCAGTAGTGTCATATTTTTAGGCTGAAAAAGACTCATTAGTTAGCAAGAGGCCTTGTGGCCATTTTCCTGTAAAGTTGAGATCTGATGGCGAGTGCGACTGGTGTTCCATGGTTGCATCAGCAGCCAGTGAGGATGAGAGGGTACAGTCGTCAGCAGAAGTTCGCTGCAAGGCTACTGGTATGGTGTGAGTCAGTTGGTCTGGCAATAGTGTATGGTGAAGAGTCGCCACATATGCATTTAAATGCTGTTTATGACGTTTCCTGTATTTTTTTTA
>JAGKTI010022759.1:0-15115 GCA_018397915.1 Birgus latro
TAGGGTGATTCCATTCAGCTGAGAGGAAGGCCTAGGATCCCAGGAGTGCTAAAGATCAATGGGGTTCCGGGTCCAATCCCCCTCCCCCCGTCTTTTTTATGGGCTCCTATTAAATGCAGATAACATGACAGTATAGTTCGTGCTCTTTAAACCGGCGGCCATTTTTGCCCTCTTGAGCCTTTTAAATTACCTTACCCCAGCAGTGGAATAAGGCAGTAATTCGGCTGTTCATCGTTCCAGCACCATTGCTTTGTGACCAGCACGCTGTTTTTTGTACTGATGTCTTGTACTAGTTCAACACTGTGTTTAAACGAGCTTAAAAGTCGGAAGGGGAGATCCACCCATCTCAAGAAGTAACATAATCGGATAATTTTGTTCCACATATCGTACACAGGACAGGAATTATTTGTACAATTCTAAGGTGAAGAATGCGAAGTGTTTCAAATATTTTGGCAGTAGCCGCGTTCAGTGCTCACCAGTCCTCACTCATCCACCCAGCTAGATTGTGTCCCTGGGGAGAGGGGAGAAAGAATATTGCCTCCATATTGCTGGCGTGTTGTGAAAGGTGGGTAAAAGGGAGCAACAATTTTTCTGTAGAAACACGGGAAGGTTGGGAGCCTGCAAAACACGTACCTTTCACAGACAACCGAACAAAGCAAAGTCGGATTTAAGAGCCATTTATTTCGAGATGGAGATTTTAAAAGACTGGAGATCACAAGTTGTGGGACAGACAAAATGAAGAAGACATTTCCAGAGTTGACCAGCTGCATACCTGAAAGACTGAGAGCATGGGTATACTCTTGTGTTAGTAAGTTAGACAGAGAATGTGTAAGACTATATAGCTGGATAGATCTGTGTGTCTTCCGAAAATACAATACGAGCAAAGAGTTAAGAAAAGTGTAACTACAATCGTATAACGACAGGAGAGAGAGAGAGAGAGAGAGAGAGAGAGAGAGAGAGAGAGAGAGAGATGAAATAAAAAAGTTTTTGCCTCCATCGTGTTTAGATGTGGTATATGTGGTGAACCTCCGCTTATAAGAGCTGTATTCCACACAGAAACAAACAGGTCTCTGTACGAAGTCAGCAACAGATTGGGGTTGAAGAGTACACGGAAAGCCTTCATAACATCTATCCTATATGAAACTGTCTTTGCAAGAGAAGTAATGTGATCATTTTGAGGCAGACTACGAGAAAGACATGCCAAGAATATGAAGATGTGATGAAAGACTAAGTTGTGCTGCTGTCGGGAAGAAGACAGTAATATGGGTGACTTTGTTGAGATGAAAGATGAAGGTATTGAATTCCCGAGGCATTAAAAGCAACGGTATTTTTTTTGCCCTGTCAGAAACATGTCAGGAGTTAAATAGGTGGGGGCTTGACTCGGCTCTGATTTTTCCGTCATAGGAATTTAGCTACTTCCCCACCTAACATCGCATAGCAAATAGCTTCCCTCGTCACAGCAGTGGTGGGGAACGTATTTTTTTAATGCTCTAATTCCCACATCAAAATAATTAAGTCAGGCTGTGCACGTGTGTGTCTGTCTGTGAGTTTGTTCGCTTCTTTCACGAGAACGGTAATAGATATAAACCTATTTTTTTTTTATATATATTAGGATGGGGTAAGTCCAGAGAGTGTAAGAATATTATCAAACACAAATTTTGGTGATCGCGGGTGACGCGACTGAGCGTAATTTTCAGAAGTACCGACATGGGAAAATATGCGAAAATCCTTGTTTTCGACTTTTTGGGTCAAAATTGATCACTGTGGGCTCCGTAAATGTATGGAAACAATGATAATGATATTTGCAAATATTTTGTGATGGAAAGGCCATTAGTTAATCCCACAATTTTTTCGGGCAAGCACTAGTCCACTAATACCATCAAATACTAAATTTTCCCTTTTTACGGAAATAAGGGATGTTCGTAAAATATCTCTGTACCTCTGTCTCGGTCTGTCCAACTGTCTATCTATCTATCTATCAGTGTAATTATATCTGTCTGCCTCTCTATCTAGCTATCTATATATCCAGTTTATATTTTTTATGGGTTCTATTCTGTACATAGGATTCAGAGCTTGTATCCTAATGCCCATCAGTCTTCCTACAAACTAAGCACCTCCTTACGTCACCACTTCGGCCCTAACATCGTGCCAGGGCTCTCATACAGGAGTGGTATATTGATATTAGCGTGGATATTTAGCCATGTACATAGGCCTTTACGACATCCCGGCGAGTTTTGTGGTAGATCAAGAAAGTCTTCTTTCAGGAAATTCAAATTCTTAAACTTCTCTTGCCCAGTGGAGCCAGAGTCCACTGGGAGACTCGGCCACCGCCCTCCCGGCCATCTATCTATCTATTCACCTATCTATCTATCTGTATTGCACCCTCGCAATCCTCATATGTATATACTGCCTCACAACGTTCATGTTTTCATCGTTATTCTTCCAGTTCCGTGTAAATATTTCTGTACTCGAAAAAGCAGTATCTAAATTCCTGATCATGTTTGCTTTTGTTTTCATATGACAAATATGATTATTAGGCAGGATAATTACCTGCACAACACACACCTTTCCACTCCAGCTTTACAGGCACTGAGCTGCAGAGCACACATTTGTGAAGGCCAGGAATATTTTTCCGGGAAATCGTTTTCCAAAGTTATTTTTCAATCTGCTCACCAATATTCTCTGTGCAGTGTGAGTTATTTTGTTATATTCTAGGGACGTGTTGCTTCTACACAGAAATACAGCATATCCGCACAAACTTATCCCGTATATACGTCCACAGCTTTACTCATATAAGCTCAGACATACAAATACACAGAAATTCACATATAGTCGCATACATATGTGTAAAGCAAGACCATACAAATACACACATGAAGTCATACATATGTACAAATACTGTGTACAAATACAGACAAATACACAAACGCACACAACAGAAACAAAAACAAATACTGTATTCGGTACATACAGTCGTAAGAACACTGTACAGATAACTATGCTTTACAATAGTCAGTAATTGCTGTATCGTTTATATAAGAATGCCACGGGTTTAAAATGGTGTCCCGTAGGAAAGACGTAAGGTTTTGCGCAACAGACCACGCATGTTGCCTATCTTTAAGTGCAAAGCTACAAAAGACCCGCTAAGCTCCATAGGAGTCACAAAAAATCAATTTGGATTTGATCGTCCATTAATTGGTTTTACGTAGGATTACCATACTAATGCTCTTTTATTCTGCAGAAAGAAAGAGAGGAATAATGGTATAGTATTTCCTCTGCCTTAGACTGTGCATTACTTACCATTATATCTTTATTTTCCTTGTTCCTTGTATAGGTGAACATAAATCACCAGAAAGAAACAAATATATATAAAAAGGTTACGGGAAGGCTACCCAATAACTCGATAGAGAACTCATACAGCCCGGCATTCTGTGAATCAATCGAAGCCTCTAGCTAATTGGATCGGACGCTCAGAGACTCAGCCACAGAGCGCCTGATTGAGAAGTGAGACGGGCCGATGAATCTGAGTGGGTGAGTGAAGCTCCCGTGTAATTGATAAACCTTTCCTTCTGCCATTAGGCGATTTTATGCAGCTTAGGAGACGAATCGAAGGGATTGGTTACATATACTCTTCAGCAAGCCGTTCTCGTCAAGAGATATCTCTGACAGTGAATAAAATCTTCTTGTGGTGGCCTAATGGGGGAAAAAAAAATGAATTGAACATGTTAACATCCTAAAACCCATATGGCTTATTCACAGTTGAACAAAACTGTCTGCAGCAAACTAGAATAGAATATTAAGGTTGTCTCGTCCATGATAGAGTTCCTTGTGATGGGATAAATATAATCGTCTGTCTTTAGCGGGGAAAGACTATGAGAGATAAGAAGTAGGTAATAAAAAGGCGAATTTCAAAGATCAAGTGGAAACTGCAGAATAAATGGAGCCTATGCACATTCTAGGTCGAAAATTCTCTTACTCTTCCCCTGGCTCTACCTCACCCTTAAGTCATGTCAGTCACTGATCTTGACGCCTCATATCAAAGACTTCTATGGGCAGAGAAACGTACAAAGTCTCTAAGTATAGGAATTTTGTCAGCAGAGGATTTCGAGGAGTAGAATTATTGGTGGAATATCAGGCAAACTTGTGTCCCTGGATGTGCAGCGAGTGAATAAGGTATCTTACCCAAGTTTAGTAAATACATTGAGAAAAAAATCGAGCCATCCGAGTTAGGCATTAGTCCAATTAAGAGTGGCTTTCCATCCTGAGTTTTATATGATCTTCATAAAAATAAGAAACGAAAACATAGCAGATTCCCTGACTTATAATTCGTCATGTATGTAGGTATTTGGATTTTAGTCAGTGCAACATGGATAGAAGGAATGTGGCACGCGATCAATGGAAATGTTGAGATAGATTACAAAACGGCGCCTCCACGCAGACGAATGTTCTCATTTCTGAATTAATCTGCAGGATTATCAACCTGAGCTCCTGATAATTAGTTAGAGGGACCATAGAATCCAAAGAGGCGATATAGGAAGCGAAGGAGGTAGTTAAGACAATTGCCTATCGACTACACGACGGTCATTAACACTCTTAAGTTCCTGTAACTCACACTCGGGTGAATAATGGCGTTCGGTGAATTAACATACTAGAGTACTTCTGATCAAGAGAGGGTAATTGTACAGTATTAACACTAGCTCGCTCATATGATCACAGTCAATTTAGTAAAATCTCTTAAAAAGATGAAATTGAATACTACAAAATATATAGATTTTTTTCTCTACTACTTGTTACACACGCACTCGGGATGCGGGAGAGGGTGCTGTTGTTTTAGGCGCGCGCACGCGCGCGCGCGCGTGCGTGTGTGTGTGTGTGTGTGTGTGTGTGTGTGTGTGTGTGTGTGTATGTGCTAACAATATTCAATCAGTTTTCCCCGATTTTAACCAATCTTAGTGGGTTGGTGAAGGGACAGGATATATAGAAACCTTTTTTTCTTTTTGTAATTGGTCAGAAGGTTAAGTCACAGTGCTTGGTGTAACGTTCACTTAACAAAATCAACTTAATAGTTTTATCCGATTTTGTCCAATCCAGCAAGAAAGGTTAGAGGTAAGGCAAGAATGAAGTAATTCAGTTTTGAGAACAGCCAAGGGTCAATGTGTATAAACAACATAACAAACAGCTTTGATCCGATTCCAGCCAAATTTGATGGACTGGTTGAGGGTCAGGCAAGGAGGAAACATGTTGTTTTACGGTTCATTAGGCCACAGTACAGGTCACTGAGGAGGGTCAGCTTCAACAGTTCTATTCGAGTTAGACCAGACTTTGTGGAGGGGTTGAGGAGGAGTCTAAAATATAGGTCAAGGATAGAAAGAAGGGTTAGAGACCGGGGTCATGAGGTAACTGAAACGATTGTGATCTGATTCACACCAGACCGGGAGGAAGAGTTAATGGCCACACAGTTTTGAAGGGATTTAGTTATGAGAACAACCGGTCGAAGGTCGGGATCACAAGGGAATGTCAAAGTTTGGCCCATTTTGTCACACTCTGAACGAATCGCTAAAGTCGTTTTGATTTGATGTGGATCAAACTTGGTGGACTACTTGAAGATCACGCCAAGGGTTGACCTACTGTTTTTCAGGCCAATAGGTCAAAGGTAAGTGTCACTTGACAAAGTCAGCTTAAATAGATTTTATCCCAGGAAGGCAAAACAATGCATAGTGTGCAGGAAAAATCAAGGATTCAAACTTGAGAAAAACAGTTAAACGTCAGTGTCAGAGTAAAAGTAAACTCAAATGCTTTTGACAAATTTCAAAACTAAGCTGGTGGAAGGGCTAAGCGGTAGGCCAAAAAGAAATTATTTCATATGGACTGAAGTCTGTCGAAGGTCAGAGTGACAGAGGATGAAAAAAAGGGAAAAAAATAGAATTCAGGGAGTGCATCACCCACATCCACCTGAATATATCAGTGTACACTTTGACCTTGATCATTCGGCAGGTTGCTCTCAGAACTGGATAATCTACCTCGATCGGGTGAAACTCAACAACTGTAATTCACATTATATAAAAACTGTTTTTACTGATTTCACTTAGTGACCTTGACATTTGACCTTTTCCTATGACCATGTCCTTTGACTGAATGTTCTTAAAACTGAATCTGTCTATCTTTGCTTTAACTTAAACCATTCTACAAAGTTTATTCTGAACTGCTTAAGCACAGTTTCTGTTGACCTTGCCATATCAGCTTGACCTTAGACCTGATATTCAAATAAAATATGTCAGCCCTTTGGATGGTCCTTAACCCATCCTCCTAACTTAATCCAAATAAGGTCAAAACTGTTTTAGTCGTTTTGGTCACGGACAGATATGCAGGTCAACACTTAAATAGGCCTGTGACTTTGATCTCTGGTTGACTGTCATCAAAATTTAAGCTCTTCTTTCCTGTCTGACCCTTAACACTTCCAAATTTGGTTTTAATCAGTTCAAAACTGTTTTGAGCTGACCTTGGCTTTTGAAATTTCCCTGTGACCTTGACCTTTGACTGACTGTTCTCAAAATCGAATACTTTTGCCACTACCTTATTCTCAAACCTTTCACATCGTATAAAAAGTGTTCACGTTGACCTTACCACGAAACCTTCACATCTGGAAAGGTTGCACTAAAACTGGACAAATTTCGGATCAAAGCTGTAAGAATTAATACTAACACTACAATTGTAAAACTAATGAACTACCTCCCCTACAAGTATGAAGGAATGATGCCTCCCTTGCATTATTTTACAGATACTTCCATGCCAAATGCTCTGACAAAGTTGCTTCCATTGTGCCACCTCTCCACGTCTACTCCCGCGCTGCACGAGCATCTGGTAGCGCTCATAGCTGGACTGTCACACCGCCGTATTGTAGAACTTCTGCCTGTTAAAATTCTTTTCTTCTCCGAGCTACATCTCTTTGGAACTCGCTTCTCCAGAATTGTTTCCCCCCCACACTTCAACCTACAGCAGTTCAAGTCCAGCTGTTACAGATTCATTATGGATGAAGGACACCTGTTAGTTGGTGTATGGATTATTTTCTTTTAATTAATATGTTTTTCTTTCCTGTGTTCATCATCCGTAGGAAAAAAAATGGTTTAAGTTCGCTTTCCAGGATCAGCATTTGACCTGAACCTGTAGCCTTGATCTTTGGTAAATTATTAAAAAAAGACTGATAGGTTTACTCACTGGGTGATGGCCAACTCCTCCACCAAATTCATTTTCGACTAGATAAATTCTTTGACATATATTGATAAATCACACACACACACACACACACACACACACACACACACACACACACACTCGCACTGATCAAAGCATATTGCCCACTCTCGTTTCACTTTAAAAAAAGCAATTATTGATGGCAGTAAACTGCTGTGAATGCCTCTTTAATCATCGGAATTAATTAAAAAATCCTTGCGAGTTATGGGTCGCTGATGGAATGTCCTGGGATGAATAATCTTTTTTTTTTTCCATTCCACAGAGGTGGCAGTGCACGGCACTTCTCTAGGATGGAGATGGAAGAGAAGCAAAATTCATAAATGTAATGAATTTTCATGCTTCAAAAAGTGTCGGAGAGCCTTAGCGGTGTATGTCGAGGTTCTAGAAGATATTGAGAAAGCACGGCCATCATAAAACTGCATAAGAACGGCCAGATGATACCATTAAGGAAAGAAGTTAAGGAGACATAGTTTCACCCAAGTTATTTTCTGCATACCTAGAGGAAGTTATCAGAAATTTTGATTGGGGTGGTGGTTGAATTGCCAGTTATGGAGAGTGAATGAACAGTCTTACATTTTCAGTTGACATAGTCCTTTTCAATGCATCATGGGAGGAACTAAAAGAAATGATGGGTGACCTACATAAGGGGAGTCTGAAGCAATTAGTATGAAGTAAAAAATATATATATATTTAACAGATTTGTCAGTTCCGGTTCAGTACATATAAGGGATAAAGGACTGCTGTGTAATGGAATATGTATATCTGGCAGGCAGTTCAGCCAGACCCAGATGATAACAGTGAAAACATACAGCGAAGAAATGAGAACAGGATGTAGGACTTTTGAGAAGAAAACAGGATTTCACTAGATTCTACTTTTTAAATCCGTTTTTCAGTAAAAGGATGAACACATAAGTTATACAATTATCTGTTTTGGCACAATGGTAGTCTCTTATTCTTCATGTAACTGCTGATTTGCCAAGAGCCCATTTCGTAAAACAAACAGACACACTTTCCCGAGATGTGGATTTAGCTTTGAGTTGTAAGAATTCCGTAAGTAGCTTTACCAGTCCATATGACAGAAAACCACTTGCTATAATCAACTACTTCCTCTTCATTTCTATCAACGCAGTCTGTACATCATTTAATATAACGCAAGGAATGACAGTTTATTTATTCTGAAATGGCTCTTCAACCACATGACTGTTTTTTTACAGTTTTGAATATGATTCCTCAGCTTCCTTGACGGCATCATTTGTGTACTGAGGTGAGAAATACATAATAAATTTCACCTGATAAGGGTGTCGCCAAGAAAAGAGAAAAATGTCGACATAGATTTTTTTTTTTACTTTTATCTGTGTGACTGCATATTTAAAACTGCATCTTGAGCATCTCGAGTAAGTTGAAAGTGAAAGAAATTTCTCCATTAGAGTTTCTCATAACAGAAAATTGGTTTCTTCCAGTAACAAGACACCGTTTTTTTTTTTTTTTCCTATCCAAGGAAGAAGGAATTAAAGGCTAAGAGCCCACAAGACTGTTCCTTCCTGGAAAATAATAAACCCAAATTAACAGAGCCAGATTCAAGAACCGTTCGTTTCGTGATGTCTGGGCACACTGCTTTGAAAAGACTGGAGATCATGGGCAGGAGGAAATACAAACAGAAGAAGACAGATCCATAGTTGACCTGTTGCATATGTGAAGGACTGTGAGTAACTGCAAACACTTGCATTAGAGAGCTGGACAGAAAAGGGATGAAAGTTTGTTGTTAGATGGGTGCCACACACCTGCTGTACTGGTGGAAGGATACAGACAGACAGTTCAGAGGAGCAGTGATCGTTGAAGTAGTGACAGAAAAGAGATAAAGATGTAATAATGCGGCGAAATAGACAGAAATTGAAGGGAGGCAGTAAAAGGAGGAGAGATAATGAGATGAAAAGCTTTTGACTCCACCTTGTTGAGAAGAGCTGTATGTGGGGAGCCTCCCACACATGAGAGGTGTACTCAACACAGGGGCGAAGTAGACTCCTGTATAAAGGCTACAACTGTGCATGAGTATAGAAGGCCAAGAGTTGCCTAATTCTAGGGGTAATATGAGCTTTCGAAGATAAATCCAGAGCGAATGAAACTCCAGATATGTACAGTAATGATGTAGGACTGAGTTGGACATTTTAAGAAAATTAAAGGATACTCCTGTGGAAGATTTTGTTGAATTGAAAAATGAAAGAACTCAGTTTTTGAAGCATTAAAACACAAGATTATTTGTACCCTAATCAGAGGTATAAGCCAAGTCAGACATTAGGTGTATCATGGTCACATCTCTTGTTTGTTGAAACCACTGAGATGGACGGTGCAAGAACTGAATGGAAAGGCGAAGTATGGAGTCATCAGATTATGAGTGGATAGGGTTAGATGTACAGATTAGGAGGTCATTAATGAACAGATGAAAGAGAGTTGGCGATAGGACAGAATCATGAGTAATACCACTGTTGATAGATCTAGGAAAAGAACGGTGGCTGTCTACAACAGCAGCTACTGAACCACCAGAAAGGAAGTTAGAGATGAAGGCACAGATAGAAGGATAGAAACCTTAAGAGGGCAGCTTAGATATTTAAGATTAATGTATGGACTCGATCGAAAGTCTTAAAGATGTGAAGTACAAAGGCAAAGCTTTCGCCAAATTCCAGAGAGGAGGATGGCCAAGAGACTGAAAGGAATGCGAGAAAATCGCCAGTGGAGCGTCTTCGGGCGAACCCATACTGGCGATGGAAAGATGGTTATGATACGGAAGGTGCTTTTTTTTTTTAAAGAAAATATTCAATATCTTTAGAATTACAGGATGTTAAAGCAATTGGGCTATAGTTTGAGGGCTTGGAATGGTCACCCTTTTTTGGGACAGGCTGAATGAGAGAAATTTCCAGTAAGAAAAAGAGGTACAAGTTGACAAAGGTGAAAGAGTTTACATAGGCAGGGTGTCAGCACTGGAGCACAGTTCTTGAGGACAGCGGGATGGACCACATCAGGCCCATATGCCTTGTTAATACTGAGGTTTGTGAGGACAGAGAGTACATCAGTTGAAGATATTTTAATATCAGTCATGAAGAGGGCAGAGGGGATCAGTGACAGCCGAACAGCACCGAATCATCCAAGGTGGATGCGTAGGAGAAAGTGTGACCAAAGTCTTCTGCATTTTCAGTGGAAAAAACATCCACAGATTCATCAGAGTGCAAGAAAGTAAGGAAAGATGGTGAATTAGAGTTGTTAGAAAGGTTTTTGGCAAGGTGCCAGAAGAAGTGGGAAGAAACTGAGTCTGAGATGTTAGAGAATTTAGTATGAATGAAATTATTCTTGCCAGAGCAAACAACAGACCTGGCACGGCTCTGGGCACAAATATAAAAGAGATGACATACAGGGGTAGGTTGGTTCTGTTACGTTTTGCAAACCTTCTTCTCGTTGTGGACAACATAGGATAAAACATGATTTAGCCAAGAATTTTTTTTTCACTAGTCACCTGATAAGAGAAAGGAATACTGTATATGCTTCCATGGCGAGAGAATAAACCTCCAATATGCGCGAGGCACACACAGATAGCTCTCGGCCATGGAAGCAATAATCATTCCATGGAAAATCAAGAAGAACTGTCTAAGGGTCTCGCAATGAGCAGCTCCAAACTGCATCAGCTGCCTCTTCTTAGGAGGGTCCACAGGCCTTATTGGAGCGATAGGACAGGTTAAGGTGATTAGGATGTGATTGGAGGAACTCAGCAAAAAAGAGAGGTTAACAATGTAAGTAGAACGATTCATTGTAAGGGAGAGTTCAAGTATGCTGGAACTCTCTCCAGGGCTGTTAGGGATATGCGTAGAATGCTGTACAATCTGTTCTAGGTCATTATGGATGGAAAATAATGTAGGCTTCTTCAACAGGTGGATCAGTGAAAGGAGAGGAGAGCCATAGGTGAAGGTGAACATAAAAATCACCCAGAAAGGAGATTTCAATAGAGAAATTGATTGGATGTGTTTCATTGTAGAAATCAAAGAATTTTTCATAGTCAGTACAGTAAGGGCATCAGTACAGATCACATATGTATTTAGTCAGAGAATGACTGGATAACCGAAGCCAGAGTGTTGAGAATTCAGAAAATTCAATTTCAGGAAGTTGAGAGCAAGATATGTTGTTGGGTGCATATACACAGCACCCATCTTCGACTTTGAAGAGAGTATATAGAAAGTAGGAGGATACAGAGAAAGGTTTGCTATCAGTAGCCGCAGACAGCTGAGTCTCAATAAGGAAGAGAAGGTGAGGTTTAAAGAAAGAGAGGTGGTCTTTGAAAGAGAGAATGTCAGGAAAGGCCACGAATGTTGCAGAAATTAATATGGAGCTAGTGAGTGAGTGGTGCCATGCACATTGTTTGGCTATCATCAGGAGAACGCCGAATGACTGGGGGTTTTATGGTCCTTTCCCTGGAACTCCAAGGCAGGGTGTTGAGATGCCAATCTTTCTGAACGTAGAATAGGAAATGTGGTGTGTAATGTTGTATAATGTGCGTGTGGTTCGATGTCAAGAGTTACAGAAGTTGTATAGATTGTGCTGGCCTACTCTTAGTCTTACTGAATCATTGGGGAAGTTCAGAAAAGGGGGGGTGGTCAGAAGCTAGTCTTGAGGGCTTGTGAAACGGGAGCTCCAGCTTATCCTGTCATCAGCTTTCCATCCACCTTTGGAGTAATGCACTGTTCAACTGGAGCAACAGTCTATTAGGCTGTTCAAGCTTCCTCCATTCTTGTTAAAAGTTTCTTTACAGTACTTCAGTTTATGTTAAACTTTATTATTTTTTTCTCGTTGACAGCATCCTTTAGTTTGGCTGCCTTAGTGTGATTTCTCCTTATCCATACAGTCATGTTTCATTTTTCCTATAGAAGTTCCTTTGTTTGTTGTTGTTGTTTCATGGTTTCCTATCGTTTGCTCCTATAGCTACTTCGTTTACTGTTGTCGTGAAGCTTTGATTAATTTGTTATGTGTCAGTAGTTAGTTCATCCTTCAAATGTGAATATTTCTCTCGCTCCAGCAAGGTAAAATCTGCTTCCTTCTCCCTATCTCGTAAAAGTTTTGGCAGCTTTCTTTGGAGAAGTCTCTGACTCTCTCTCTTCTTAGATCAATCTTTACTTGACTTCTTATCATTCTGTGGTCGTTTCCCAACATAATTATGATTACAGAATCATAGCTAAACCCTACAAAACTATGATATACTTGAAAAATGGCGACTGCTCAAAATCGGGGGAGGGGGGGAATTCTATTATATATTAAAAACCATATTAATGCAATTCAGGTCAGTATATTCGAAGCTGAAACATACAATGGGCTGTATGTCCAGGATACGTAAAACCGAATAATTACACGTGCCGACCGGAAAGTAAACAGAGAGTCTCGCCGAAAAGGATCTTCTGACGAACATGCAACTAACACGTAGCCGTTATTTGTGCTGAACTGTCTCTACATGTCGTTAATATTAGCCACCTGCACCCTAATTTTATGTACACCGTGCTAATTTCATGATATTTATCATTTACGTGTCCTTGCTGGCCATTCTCACTCTCCCCAAGCTGCACCAAGACTGCTCCCGACCACGCTTGGGTGAGATACGAAGACGGTCTTGGTTTCGATGACAAATGCTTGGGCCGGCTTCGTACCATTCTGGCCGACAAAAACGGTGCAGCTTAGTTTCACAGAAGATGCCTTCGAATCCGATCCGCCAGCTTGGACGACACAAACGCGGCTATAGCTTGCTCGCTCGCTTCGCTCGATCGGTCGTATTTAACGTTTTCCAGTAGATAGCCTCATCGTTGGCCAAAAGGCTTCTTGTTGTCTGTATTTCCTATATACTCCATCTTCTCCTATTTTTCTGTTCGTTGCAGTTATATTTTCCACTCACCTGGTATGTTGCTTGTCTGTGATAATGTAATGCACTGTATTATCGTTTTGTCCATGCCCACTTCTTCCATTTCATGCTCTTGAAAAAACTTGTTGATCAGCCTAAGATTCTTTCAGTAAATTCCACCAACATTGCACCTTTCGCATTCCGAGTACCCACTCCAAAATACCCTACTGCATCCTCACCTAACCTGTCCTTTGTAAACGTTCTTTTCAGTGAATTCTTCCCTTACAATACTGGGTTTTGTGCATATAGTGTTGCTTCTTTCTTCTACATAAAAATTTCTTCATCAACATATGCTGATTATGGTACACCGACCTGGATTGACTTTATATTGAATCTCCTGTTGAGTTTTCTTATTAGATCTGCTGCGTTTTCCTTTATACCGTATTCGATGCTACCAAGAAGGTATTTGTATATCAGAAATTCTACACCATGATCCTTTTCTTGTTTGCCTTTCTAGCAAAATATGAGACATTCGATCAATTCCGTGAATGCCTCCCCTTCTCTTTGGATCTTAGTAAGACGTATTGTATCCCAGTTTACATAACTCATTTCTTTATAAAAAAAAAAAAACAAGCAGCTAAATAAGGTTCATTTGCACGTGTTTTGAAATTGTAAGTCCTATGAATCAGTTCTTCTAGGCAGTTACATTCTCTCCACCACAGATTTTTAGGAACTTTTGCTTTGGAGCTGGTTTGACCCCAGCCACGGTCAGCAACTATGTTCCCGCTAACTATGTGGGACGACGGCTTGGAAGTATTGTATTATTCATTTCGTAATAAGGTTTGAGACGGTTCCTCGCAAAGTTGGTTCAGCCCGGTACTGGGAAGGGGAACACTTTCCTTCTTATCCCTAACATCGAGTATGCCTAGTATGGGTTCACCTGGCTAGTACAGTTCAGCTTATCACTGGGATGCACAAGTTTCTTTGCCAAGGCAAGGCTTCGTTCGGTCAAAGAGGAACTGTTATCAGAAGGTTTAAATCACTTCGGAGAGACTTTCTGAGCTGGAAGGTGAAGTAAACTTTCTTTTTTTAATCAACTCTTCATTAACTCTCCTCAGCCTCTCTTTCTTTTTCACAATCTCTCTCACTCACTCTCTCTCTCTCGCTCTCTCTCTTTATTCCTATTCGGGCTAACTTCCTGCTGTAAGAGTCAACCGATATTAGAAAAATAAAACACGACGGAGAAACAGAGAGAGGAAATGCAGGCTCAAAAACGTTCTTAAAAATTAAATAAATGGGAAATGAATCCAGAAAGAAATACTTGAAGCGGAAATAAAGGAAAAATACGGAAAATATGGAAGATAAAGTGATAGAGAAGGGGAGAAAACAAAAAACAAAAAACGTAGGGCGCAACACCAGCTTGGGAAACGGACGAGACAAAAATGAGGTGAAAATGAAGTGGGTCCTTGATGAGCGAGGCAGGGGGAAGGAGGGGAGGAAAATGGCACAATAGGAAGGAAGGAGGGAGGAGAGGAGGAGGGAAGGATTGATGACGTCAAGGAAAAGGAAGCTGGGAGGGAGGAAGAAGATGAAAGGAGAGGGGGAAGGGAAGGAAAGGAGGGTAGTAGAGGAGGAGGACAAGAATAAGAAATGGGAAGGATGGGAAGATAGGAAATAGAGGGAGAAAGAGGATATAGGGAAAGAGATATGGAGGCAGAGAGAGAGAGAGAGAGAGAGAGAGGGAGGGAGGGAGACTGGGAGAGAGAAATAAGGGAGAGAGGGAGGTAGGCAAGGAAGGAAAAGAGATGGGAGGCAGTTATAGCAAGAAGAAGAGAGTCGTGGAAATAAAGGGAGGGAGAAACGAAGAGGTTTGCGAGAGTGGATGGGAAGACAGAAGAGGAAAGCAGAAAAAGAGGAGGGAGGAAGGGATATTCCTGGGGTGGCACGGAAGAAGGAAGCAAGAGAGAGAGAGAGAGAGAGAGAGAGAGAGAGAGAGAG
>JAGKTI010022760.1:0-15114 GCA_018397915.1 Birgus latro
GAGTGACAGGGTGAGGACTGAGTGACTGAGGATTGAGTGACTGAGGATTGAGTGACTGAGGATTGAGTGACTGAGGATTGAGTGACAGGCTGTGGACTGACAGGTGTTTACAAGACTGTGGACTGACAGGGTTTACAAGGCTGTGAACTGACAAGATTTTACAAGGCTGTGGATTGAATCAGTAAAGGTATGTAGTGATGGAGGCTGTGGAATGAATCAGTAAGCGTTTGTGGTGACAGTGGGTGTGGACTACCTGAATTTTAGGTGGGGACTGTCCATGGGTGTACAACGAGACTGGTTGTGTGTGTGGACTTACTGACGTGTTTACTGATTGAACTGGCCTACTACCAATGACTGACTGATGATGAGGACTAACATAGGGTGTGGACAAATGGGTCAGTGGGGCTGTGGACTGACTGGGTCAGTAGGGCTGTGGACTGACTGGAGTCAGTGAAGCTGTGGACTGATTGGGTCAGTAGGGCTGTAGACTGACTGGGTCATTAGGGCTGTAGACTGACTGGGTCATTAGGGCTGTAGACTGACTGGGTCAGTGGGACTGTAGACTGACTGGGTCAGTGGGGCTGTGGACTGACTGGGTCAGTGGGGCTGTGGACTGACTGGATCAATGGGGCTGTGAACCGACTGGGTCAGTTGGGCTGTGAACCGACTGGGTCAGTTGGGCTGTGAACCGACTGGGTCAGTGGGGCTGTGAACCGACTGGGTCAGTGGGGCTGTGAACCGACTGGGTCAGTTGGGCTGTGAACCGACTGGGTCAGTGGAGCTGTGAACCGACTGGGTCAGTGGAGCTGTGAACCGACTGGGTCAGTGGGGCTGTGGACTGATTGGGTCAGTGGGGCTGTGGACTGATTGGGTCAGTGGGGCTGTGGACTGATTGGGTCAGTGGGGCTGTGGACTGACTGGGTCAGTGGGGCTGTGGACTGACTGGGTCAGTGGGGCTGTGGACTGTCTGGGTCACTAGGGCTGTGGACTGACTGGGTCAGTAGGGCTGTGGACTGACCGGGTCAGTAGGGCTGTGGACTGACTGGGTCAGTAGGGCTGTGGACTGACTGGGTCAGTAGGGCTGTGGACTGACTGGGTCGGTCGGGCTGTGGACTGACTGGGTCAGTAGGGCTGTGGACTGATTAAAGCTGTAGACTGACAGACAGTAAGGGTTTGGAGTACTGGAGGATGTGGGGTGAATCATGAAGGGCTTGGAGTGATGTATGTGAGCAGAATCGGTAAGGGTTAAGTGATAGTGTGTGGACTGACTAAAGTGAATGTGATCGACTAGAATGTAGACTGACTAATTGTGCCGACTGCTGATCAGTGAGTTTGTTGGTAAAAGTTACTGAGAGGCAGAATCATTGACTGTGGAGTGACTGGGCTTGTGAGTGCCTGACTGACTGGGGGTGTAACAAAGAGTCAAGATGGTTAAGTGTTCAGGACGGGGCGTGATGTGAATTTATAAAGGGCCATTGATGAGGTAGGACTTAGCTAACCAACTAACAAGAGAGGCAAACTATTTGAGTTAAAAAAAAAAAAGCACAAAGGTGTAAGCAAGTCCATAGTGATATACACTTACTTATGAAACACCTTTAATTTATGTGATCAGCCTGCATTCCGCAATATAGTCAATAACGATACAGAAAGGCTTGCCATTCTTTCTTACGTTTAGGAAGTAAATAAAATGGTCATGTCTACACCTTAGCGCTCTTTTAAAATGATACAACCCTATGACAGAACTGAAGACTATGGGCTAACCAATGCTTAGATATTAACTGAAGGCAGTGTGTTAAGAGCTATACCGAGTCGTGAACTAAAGCTACCATATCTTGACTAACGAATGATTGGTGTAATATCAAAAATACTGTGAGGCTGAAAGTCCTCGTACATTACCGGATAATAGAGGAGGATATTGCAGGGTAGGCAGCTCATCCTCGGAGGGGTAAATTCAAGACAGGGTATCGGTGGCATCGAAGAGTATGTTGAGGTAGCACAAGCTGGATGATTTCACTCCTGTAAATACAATATAGAATTAGGACTTATAACAGTGTATTCATTATTTCGGAATGTGGCTTTGTTGAAAATATCCACACTTATTTTATCAAATACGTTTACATTATTTTGGCTTTGTCACTCACTATACTAGATATTTCGCCCTTGTTATATTGTCTCATTGTACATAGCATTTTGTGATGTACATACCCAATCTTCCCATCAGATGAGATTCTTTGTTGAGGTCCCTCCCACGGTCACGGTCAGCATCGTCTCTCCCACGGTCAGCATTACCAGTGTCCCTCTCGAATTCTCTTCAGCATCGCATGTATTCACGCAGTCTGCCAAGTATGTGTTATTTTATTTCTACATTTCATTCATCTTAATTTGGGAGATTTTCATTCTTTTGCAGCCTATTTTACGTAGCTCATAGGCAGAGTGCGACAGTACTACGGTACAACAATTTCATGGCACTTTCTCGTAATTGGCACAAGGTTCTGTGTTAGTGCTAGAGCTTAGCAGTCAAGACGGAGATGCAATTGTAGGTCAAGCAAAAATTAATAATGTATCGTCTCCATAAAATAATCATATGAGATAGTGGTTTTGGGAGGGGATTTTAATGGTCATGTGGGTGAGCAGCTTAAGGTTATGAAGGAGTCCATGGGGGGATATGCATATGGTGTGAGAAATGCGGAAGGGGAAAGAATACTCGAGTTTGGGGATGCTATGGGCATGATTGTGTGCAACACGCATTTTAGAAAAAGAGTGAGTAGGTTGATTACGTACGAGTACTAACACCAAATTTACCAACAAAGAAAAACGTTGAAAATGCTCTGTATACTGAGGACTTTCCGTTGTATGAAAGCTGTACCGATATCTTATTTAAATCTTATATAATAATAGTTAATTTCGAAGCCAATGCATGCAAGAATTTTGGAGACGAAGCTAAATTATTAAGGTATCCAACATAACCATTAAACAGTATAATCATATTCCACATCTATCAAATTTCATACAACTAAACTGTACCTGGCGTGATAACATGCGAGACACTCCTCTGGCATCCCAGTATAACTATTATCATACCTTATCTCTACTTGCTTCTTGTGTCATAGGCATAATTTCTTGTATTCTTTGCTCATCTTTCCCTCTGGCTTCCTCTCGTGGTACCCTCTTTGCTGTTCTGGCCACCTCGATAAGTGAATGTACAGTACACTTCTGCTCACACGTCTCTCCCTGTAATACCAGTGTCAGTGAACAGACAGGTCTCGACTCCAATAAGCTGTTTCAGAGTTACTTAATCTGCTACTTAAACTTTTTATCCATAATTATTTACCATCTATAACTGGACATGGAATATGAGCCTTTATATTGTTGCTCTATTTCATTAACACCCCATCCTTATGACGGTAAAGATACGTTAATGTTATTGTTGCAGATTATTTAATGACACCAGTTTCATTTATGTTGTAAGTATATCTATATTGCACAAAAGTATTAAAGTGACAAGTAAATCGCTTAGGAAGAGACACTAAGTCCATTATGTCAACGATTACCTCTGTCAACAAAACTGTTCATCATTGCAACTGTCAGCAATACCAAAGATTCCACAGGCCCCGACAGGCCTCGTCGATGCTCCCACAGGCCCCCGACAGGTTCCAACGACACTTCCACAGACTCCAAGAGTTCCACCACCAGTGCGTCTGCCGCCAGCGTCTCAGGTCTGTACTCCGTCAGAGATCCTCAGTATCCGCCTGAAAGATGAACGAATTATTTGTAACAGATCTCCAAGTTATCTGTATATACATGGCTGTTTATTTTCACTGTCGTGCAGATATTTAACTGACCAAGACACGTAATTAGATTCGGATATCTTAACACTAAACTACATCTTACCATTTGCAGCTTCCACAGTTCCCACCGCTGACTTCATCTCCCGCCCTCATCCAATCCTGGTGACATCACAGCTCTGTCTCGGCAGCTCCTTACCCCCTGCAAGATGAACGTAGTCTCAGCAGCAGTTCTCTAAAGGTGTTTGTAAGCACATTGATGTTTTAGTTACACATGCAGATGTTTTAAGAGTTTTAGGTCAGCAAGTATAAGCAGATTTATCATACAGCAAATTTATCTTACCATCCACTGCAGCATCCAAACCTTCCGCCGGCCACGCCACAGCCTCATCCCCCAACGTCGTAACTGCGCCGTCTACATCCCTGTGGAACATGAACACTGTCACATCAATTCTTCCCTTAAGATATCTTATTTCAGCACAATGTCATTCACATTTTTATGCTGTGCCCTTTCTTTTAGAAGTTAAATGCAAGGAACCGATATGTGGTCTTTAAGAAATATGCACACAAATACAACTTTTGATAGCACGTTACATCTCCATAGAGGTTAATTATTTTTGTTTGGTCGAATTTTTTCACTAATTATCTCTCTGGTTTGCCTACTATTTAACAGCTGTGTTAGGTTGATGGTACTGGCTAGCAATCCTATGAACAAGCTTGAGCTAGCAATCCTACGAACAAACTTTAGCACAAGACTGAAACCTTATTTCTTACCACTGCAGCTGCTGTCGACGTATTTGCGGGAGTCCCACACCAGCACTGCAGCTCCACGCCGACGCCGCAGTCCCACGCCGACGCCGCAGTCCCACGCCGACGCCGCAGTCCCACGCCGACGCCGCAGTCCCACGCCGACGCCGCAGTCCCACGCCGACGCCGCAGTCCCACGGACGCAGTCCCACGCCGGCGCCGCAGTCCCACGCCGACCCAGCAAGCCCTAACGCCGACCCAGCAAGCCCTAACGCCGACCCAGCAAGCTCCACGCCGACCCAACAAGCCCCACGCCGACCCAACGACCGCCACGCCGACCCAACAAGGCCCACTCCGACGCAACACCCCCACGCCGACGCTGCAGGTCCTGCCTCTCGTCGTAGGTGCGTCGTCTGCATCAGTCTGTAAGATTAACATAGTCACAGCAACAGTTCTCCGTGATAATTCTCTATCAGTTGTCTTAATTCAGTAGATTTAAGTGATAGCATAGTGACGTTCTCATGAGATTATATTTCTTTAATGCCTCTTGCTTCACGATTTGTTTTGCATAATAACCTGAACATGTTCCTACATAGTGCCTAAAGTAGAAGAGTAGCATTTAGCATCTACAAGTATCGTGGTGCCATAAGTTTCTTTCACCTATCTTGACCACTTACACCTTTACTAGTATGTGTAATGAATAGTATTTGCTGTTTTTCATTACCTATGTCGTGGCTACATGAAATTAAATGGACTTACGCTAAAAGGTAGGAATGAGTAGCCTTGATTACTAGTCAAATTCTCCAGTCTGATTATTACTTTACTATAGACTGAGCATAAAGGGGTTATGCATACAAGTCAGGTTAGGGTAAATGCACCAGAGATACTACTGGGCTAACGAGAATACGGTCACGAGGGAAAGGTTGCCAACAGCTTACACACCAGCATCCCGTCGAAGTAATAGCTCTTCCCCTCGTGGGTCTCATCTGCTCGCCCCCTCGCCTGTCCTTGTTCCTACATCCATCCGTCCTCGCTCCCTCACTCGTCTGTCCTGCTCCATCACCCCCTCTTCCGTCCTCGCCCCCTCTCACCACATCTGGTCCGGGGAAGCTGGGTGGTCGATGATGCCTCTCCGCTCTTCTGTGCTCGCCTGTCAAAATCATTTATCATTGCCTAATCTGCTTTTAGTGCTGTCATATTGGACTAAGTAATGCTATATACTGTATACTTGTTCAGGAAAGCATCATACATGTTATGTACAGTAAGTGTTTAGGTCTTTACTCTTCTAGATTAATATACAACCATTATTCGAAACTGAATTTTCTGTCAGGGGTTATATTTGGCTAATTTCATTTCCATTTCAGGATCATCCAGTTACCTGTCTCATCGCTGAAGTTACTGCTGCTGCTGCCGCTACTAATACTGATGACAAGGACGATGACGATGCTGCTGCTGATGCTGTCGCTCCTCCGGTGGTGGTGTATCGCCGCTCAGAAAACCTGCCGTGTCCAACCACCAACAAAGACAACCATAGACATGTCTGGCCAGACAACCATACAACCAATACCAACCAGCTAAGTTAAACAGATGACCTAAGACCACACTCCTAACTTCACCTAGCCTAGAAAGCCAACCTAGATGACCATAACTCTGCTGCCTAACCCACCTAAGCTTGCCCCATGACCCTCCCTGCTCCTGGCTACCCCCCACCCCCACCCCAGCCTGCCCTCCACCCTACCATCACTACACGCCAGCGAGGCAACCTGTGGGTGAAAGATTAGGCCATATCAGTATAAAAGGTTAATACATGTTAAGATTTAAAATGAGTGCAATTAAAGGATTAATTAGTGCGTTGAGTTTACACGAGGTTGTTCATATCAGAGATGTACACTTGCAACAACGATAATCGCAAATTTATACGCAATAATATTAGCAAATTACAATATTCTTGCATATACCTGTTGCTGAAGCTGCTGGTTTCGACCCTTCAGTAGGATGACGCCCATATAATTGTATTTTGACTGCCTCTGACGGAGTACTTCAGATCAAGAAGGGTGTCCAACAGAGGGGATTAAATGCAACCTCCATCCACCCATTTTGGTGCTGGAGAGGGACACCGTGTGATGGCACTGAAAGTACCAAAAGGATGGTGGGCTGGAGGACAGGGCTAACTTCAGCAATCAGTCCAGTGGGTTCATATATGCATCTCTCGTAGTGATGCTGGTAATTCTTGCTTGCTCTTCACTCCTCGCTGCTGCTGAACATTGTACCAGCGAGCGAAGTACAGCCTGGGAAAAAAATGCAGAGTTTAGCTAATTTGTGGAGACGTGAATATTGAGGCGAATTGCGAATAACATGTTATTTATCTTACTCAGACTTATTTAGCCATAGCATTTTATATTTTATATACTGAAACTAAATGGCGAGGTGAGAGTGTAAGAGAATGGGAGTATGGATGGGGTATATGCGTGGGAGTGGGTGAGAATGAGAGGGCTAAAGAGGGAGTGTGTATTGCTGTGAGCAACAGATGGAAGGAGAATGTAAGAGAGTATGAATCAGTTGGGTCAAGGATTGTGTGGGTAAGAGTGAAAGTTGGACTACAAATGTGAGCAATTGTGTGCGTGTATGCGCCAACGCAAGATCGTGTAAGTAGAGTGAGAGAAGAGTTCTGGACAAATGTGGAAGAGTGCTTGGAAAAATTTGAAAAGAATGAGAGAGTGTTTCCGATTGGAGATATGAGTGGAAAAGTAGGGAATGAGAAGGTGGATGGAGTGGTTGGTGAGTGGGGTGTGCCTGCAGAGATGGATGAGAATGGCAGTGCTTTAGTGGACATTTGTGCTGGGAGGGGGTTGGTGGTAGCTAATACCCTCTTCAGGCACAAAATGATCCATAAGTATACATGGCGAGTGGTGAGAAGAGTGGACGGTGGAATGAATGAACGGAAGGCAATGATTGACTATGTGTGTGTGGATGAAAGGATGAGAAGATGTGTAATGGATGCAAGAGTATATAGAGGTTGGGGGAGTGGACTTTCTGACCATCACTTGGTGGTGGCCAGAATCAGAATCCAAACAAGATGAAGGAAGAGAGGAAAGGAAGGACAGGAGGAAGTATTTGTTACAAGGAGGGTAGAAAAGTTACAAGAGGATGGAATAAAGGCTGAATATAAAAGGGAAGTGGAGGAGCGATTGGGTAAATATAGATTGGAGGAGATGGGGGACGTGGAAGGTGTGTGCAAGATATTCACAGAAGAAATCTGTGCAGCATGTGAGGTGGTGTGTGGGGTGAAGAGAAGACGAAAGGGGGTTCAGGGAACAGCATGGTGGACTGAAGAGGTGAGAGGTGCTGTGGCACAAAAGAAGAAAGCATATAATGAGTTGATGAGGAACAGGGGCGTCGAAGAAGCCGAGAGACGGACGAGAGAGTTATATGTAGTGAGGAGGAGAGAGGTGAAAAGATTAGTAAGAGAGTAAGAAGAGAGTGGATGAGGAATTTGGAAGGAATTTGAGTGCAAAGTGGAGGGAATGTAAGAAAATGTTCTGGAAGGAGGTAAAGAGAGCTAGACAGGGTGCCAACGAAGTCAGTGGGGGTGTGAAAGATAAAAATGGTAGATTACTAGTGGAGAAGGGAGAAAAAGTAAACAGATGGAGAGAACACTTTAATGAACTATTGAACATAGAGAATGAAAGTAATGCAAGTATAAGTGGCTGGGGAATGGCGGGAAGGAGGAGGGTTGTGAGAAGAGAGGAAGAAATCAGTAGGATGGAAGTGGTGGAAGCAATGAAGAAAGTTAAAATGGGGAAAGCCCCAGGAATTGATGGAGTGTGTGGTGAAATGCTGAATCATGGGGGAGAGATAGTAACAGAATGGATGTGGAAGGTGTGCAGATTGGCTTGGGAGAAGGGTAGAGTCCCGGAGGATTGGAAGTCAGGTATAATTATTCCTCTGTATAAAGGAAAAGGGGAAAAAGCAGTGTGTGGTAATCATAGGGGCATTTGCCATCTCAGTGTAATAGGAAAAGTATATGGTAGGATACTTATTGACAGGGTTAGGGAAATTACAGAGGAATTAGTTGAAGAACAAGGAGGTATTAGGAAGGGAAGAGGTTGTGTAGACCAGATATTCATTCTTAGATCCTTAGTGGAAAAGTTTCTAGAGAAGGGCAAGAAGTTGTATGCAGCCTTCATGGATCTGGAGAAAGCATATGACAGGGTGGATTGACAAATGTTGTGGAAGGTATTAAGAATATATGGAGTGGATGGGAAGTTGTTGAAGGCAGTGAAGAGTATGTATAAGGGTGCTAAGGCTGCAGTGCGTGTGGATGGCAAACTTAGTGAATCTTTCCATTTGAAGGTTGGATTGAAACAAGGATGTGTCATGTCTCCATGGTTGTTCAATCTGTACATGGATGAGGTTATAAAAGAGATACAAGGTCGGGCAGTGGATGTTGGAGCGGCCCTAGTGAGAGAGGGCAGTGTTTGGAAACTCCCTGTACTGTTGTTTGCAGATGATATTGTGTTGTTGAGCGAAGACGAAGGGGAGCTGCAAGGCTTGGTAGATGAGTTTGGGAGAGTGTAAGAAACGGAATCTAAAGGTGAATTTAGGGAAGAGTAAAGTGATGGTCTTCAAGAGAAGTGAAGCCAGTGAATATACAGTGAGACTGGATGGGAAGGATATGGAGAATGTGAGTGAATTTAAGTACTTGGGCAGTGTGATGAGTAAGGATGGAAGTCTGGAGGGTGAAGTGCTCGAAAGGGTGCAGCAGGGAAGGAAGGTTGCTGGTTCGTTGAAAGCAGTGATAAGAAACAGGGAGGTGAGCATGGAAGTGAAAAAGTTGTTACATGACAGTATTGTGATGCCAGCTCTAACATATGGAAGTGAAGCTTGGGCGCTGTTGGAAGGACAGAAGTCAAGAGTGAGAGCAGTGGAAATGAGTTATTTGAGAGGAGCATGTCGAGTCACATGGAGAGACTAACAAATGAGGAAGTGAAGGAGCGTTGTGGTGTGGTTGTGGACGTGATGGGAAGCGTTAGGAGAAACACGTAAAGGTGATTTGGGCATGTGGAGAGGATGGAGAGTGAAAGACTGACGAGGAGAGTGTATGTGAGTGAGGTGGAGGGGGCGAGAGGGAGGGGGAGGCCGAGGATGAGATGGAGGGATGGAGTGGAGAGGTATATGAGAGAGGGGGGTGAGTTGGGAGCGTGGTAGTGAAATGGCGGGGGACAGTGACATGGAGGCGATTTGTTTGTGGCCATCCCGTGCGGGATTGAGGCGTCTGGCAATAGATAGATAGATTTTATATTCTGCCACCAAGCTTAGTAAAATAGGCTGTAAAAGAACGAAAATCTGGACCAGAGTGTGAGAACTACACTCCATTTCACCGTGTCTGGCACCATCAGTGATGTCCTCAGTACCTGTAGTACTGATAAAGGCCCTTTTTGTATTGCCTTTTTATATTGATTCTCAAGGTAATAAATGGAGGTTCACATAGTGCAGAAGATTTACATCAACACTACAGGTGTTGTGGACATCACAGATGGTGCCAAGCTTGGTGAAATGGAGTAGTCAAATACGACCCAGAAATCAGTTTTAACCTCTTCAGTTCGACTTTTTTCGTTTAGTTCATGCTGCCTTCAGACGATTTTATTCAACATAGGACTTGTAATAGTGAAGAGGTTAAGGCTGTATCAAACCCCTTTGGATCATAAATTAGGCTGATTTAAATAGTTTGGAAACAGCGAGAATTATTGGCAAAATACGCTATAGTGAATGAGTTAACGGCAGTATTGAAGGCCTATCAGGGTCAGAAATTGATCCTGTAATACCCCTTCCAGTCTGATATTAGGCAACCGCCAGACGATTTTATTCAGCTTATGGTATCTCTCGTAACTAAAGGATTAATGAATGATGTCTAATCCCCCCAGCTCGAAATAATTTCTAGTTTGAAAACTCCCCACTTACAGAAAAAAATACCCGTAACTCTTAATTCGTAAAAATTAAAATAAATGCAGTTGTCTTCAGATGCGAGGAATAAAATAGGATAATTTGTCATCGGTTTACTGGTGTTAACAGGAGGATTTATTCACGATCAGACATCAACATATGTGGCTAATTTCCAGTCTTACTGTTTGTGGTAGAGTAGGGAAAATTCTTACTGTAAAATTATGTATATTGAAATGAATAAGGTAGACAGCAGGCAGTAATTAGGACCCTGGTATTGGTAGTATTGAATTTTCACTAAGTTGAAAGTACAGTCTGCCGGCTTCCTTCACCTCACTGGCAGACATATTGCAAAGACCGGTAAAATTCCTAAGAATATCTGGCTATTTCTAAAAAAAAAAAAAAAAATGATTAAATTCGAGCTTCGTTTTCGCCGAAAGACACCAAAAACTTGGAAAATAAGTAATGCTTGAAATAATAGGCTTTTAACTTCCCAAAACAGACCTGAAATGAAGGAGAAAAATCGCCCAAGTCCATCAGCTGGGCAAGTGGAGCCGGGAGGTCCGTCCTGTAGCGTGTCTGGGCTACAAATGAGAGGTAGTGGTCGCCACCTTAACGTCATCAGCTTGGTTAGTTCACCGCACCGCCACCAGGACCATTCCTGCCTCCACAGCCCTAACTCCGCTTGCTTTCCGCCATTTTAAGGTCTGTTTATGCTGTTATTACCGCTTCTAGTGCTATATTCCTTGGTTTTCTAGTAGAATATATAAAGCTAGCTCAGATCTCGCATAAATCATACCCTAAGTTAAATGATAAATTATAATATATTGCTACGAAACCAACCTGAGTCAGTCTGTTTTCGTACGTTCACTTTATATCCTTTGCTCATGATACTTCTTTCTATATTTCCTATTCTTAAACAAATCCCACCCAATTATTTATGCCTAATTAATCTACAAGACTAAAAAATTGATAAGCTTCATTTCCCTCCTTGATTCGAACTCTGTCTCGGATCGTTATTTATTTGCATTAAGCTCTCCATCAATATTTCAAAGTCCTTACAAGGAAGCCAAAGGAGATTATTATGAAGCATTTTTAGGGGGGATAGTCATGTCCTAGATATTTAAGTCTGACTTCTGGTGGTGGGTCTTCTCGTAGTTTTATTCGAGCTAACTCAGACGATGTCATCTAGTTGTTTGGTTCATAGGAGCCTGATTGTTAATACCTGTAGTTATACCTCCGCTAACACATTTTTATTCAGTCCAGACTTTGTCACAGGAGCATAGGTGTTAAGTATATGGTTTGTGGGTTGTCCGTGTGTTTAAGTGTGTGTGTGTGTGTGTTTGTGTGTGTGTGTGTGTGTAAGGGTTTTTGTGGGTAGTTTGTGTGTGTAAGGGCTTTTGTGGGTAGTTTGTGTGTGTAAGGGTGTTTGTGATAATCTGTGTGTGTGTTGTGAGTAGTCTATATGTGTAAGAGTGTGTGTGTGTGTGTGTGTGAGAGAGAGAGAGGGGGAGAAGGATTGTTGAGGGTGCGTGCCTGTGTGCGTGTGGTTAAGGCATGGTATACGAGTATATAAATGTTTATGGTATAGTGCATATGACGATGGTAAATATAAAATTGTGTTTGTGTGTGTACGAGACAGATAGAAATGGAAATAGTGATATAGAAGTGGAAATAGTAATAGAGATAGAAACGGAAATAGTGATAGAAATAAAGATGGAAATGGAAATAGTGATAGATAGAAATGGAAATAGACAGTGATAGATAGAAATGGAAATAGACAGTGACAGACATAGAAATGGAAATATACAGTGATAGAGATAGAAATGGAAACAGACAGCTATAGAGACAGTCAGCGATCCCAGCAGACGAGCAGTCATACCGGACCTCACTCAAGGAAGGTCTCAGAGCAACTGGTTTTTTCGCTGCCACAGTCACACCCCCGACTCCAATCTGACCCCAGCACGGAGGATTTTACAGTCTATTCTCCATAATATACTTGTAATTCCACCTGATTTTCTTCCCTGAGGTAATGTACTAGAGATATATTAATGTTTTTCAATGGATTTTAATAGTTTGGTAAAGTTATTGTGTTATATATGCTGCACGATCAAGTAGGTAAATAATTTGTCTGCCAGACGTACGACTGAGTTTTCAAGGCAAATTAAATCAATAATTGACCTATTTGTACTATCTATATTTATTTAATAGGGAGTTTTTGTTACAGCACAGCACACTGTATCATTACATATATAATACATGCACCACAACACTCCACACAAGGCGGTGAAGCTTCCAGGTCACATAACCAGCCCTATACGCTCCCTATCTCCCTACAGGAGGACGGTGGACATCAAGAAAGAAAAACTTCAGCCTCCAGTCCACTGGGATCACCTACAGACCAGCCTACGACCACAAGAAGGACAGGAGAAACAGCAACAAGGGCATGATAAAACGAAGAATACGAGTGTGTAATTGATTTTATGGCAATCTAATAAATGGAATACACCACAGAGTACCATTCATTGCACCCTCAGAAGCGTAGGGACCAGAGGTTAGGCGTTTAAATTTAATAAAAATAGCATAGTCTCCCCTTTATTAATCATAGAAAACGTTACACCAAAAAAATTGGGGATGGGGAATTAGATATTTGGGTCTCCATCATCATCATCATACAACACGTGACCCCCGAAGCAGTGTCGACCATAGTTATAGATACAGCTGTGTGTGTTTGTGTGCGTGTGTGTATGGTGGTAAGGGTGGCGATGACGTGGTGGTTCAGAGGTTATGACAGTGAAACAGCTGGCCTGGCAGCTTTGTTCCTTGTCTGACGAGGAACGGATTACTTGGCCTGCCACTCTGGTCTGGCAACTCTTTATCGAGGCAGGTAGTGTTCTTATGGTATTATGCAGTGTCCCAGGATATATGTTGGGGTGTTTTATTTTCCAAGACCCATCAGTTTTGTTATGAATATTCAGTCAATCCAACTTTGTCTTGAGTACACTGTCCTTTTTATTATTATTTTGATAAATATAAAACTTTTTATTTGTATTTTCGTAAAATATTGTCATTTTGACCTATTTTCGATAAATCCAGAAAGTCAGGTATTCAAAGACACCATTTTGTCGTACATGGGGATCAATAACATACACAAAACTCGTAACAAGTTTTATTGGTTACAATTATTCGTACATCTGAAGGTAATGATTTAATAATTAATTGTTGAATCGCTCACGTTTCCGCTAAGTATTTAATAGATTCAGATCTATACCTAACAACTGAGACTCACATAGGCTTCAGGGACTTGAACTGAGTGAAGCCTAGCATACTTTAGCCTTTTGCTGATATAAAATACATCACTATCACTAAGCTCTTCTAGCCTTGGGTCCCTAAAAGTTAGACATATTCACTTGGTTTAGTGTGGATATAAGGTACATATTCCCGTTGTCTGAGACTCCCTAGCACCTCTTACTTGCCTGTTTTGCATATTACACATTATTTTTAACAGTAATAACATACATAGACATAATCTTAAGAAAACGGTGCTAGAAAGAATAGTTTTAAGGTGGTTTCTGCAATGTAAGATTAAATAACTAATGCTAACACTGATTTGAACTAATACACATCTGATCCACAGGTCGTGTTGGAGTCTGCTGCCTTGACGCTGCTTCCTTGCCAGACTGGTCATACCCTGCTGAAGTTTGGTCTCCCCTGCCTTGAGACGCCTGGTGGTGTGGTGCAGTGACTTCACCTGCCATGAGATGCCTGATGATGATGGTGGTGGCGGTGGTGGCGGTGGTGGTGGGGGTGTCTTCTCCTGCCGTGAAATGACTTGCTGCTGCTCGTGATCTGCCCTCACCTGCCGGGAGAAGACCTGGTGTTAGACGGTAATAGCCATACAAAAGTACATTACTATGAAAGAGGTGGCAGAAATCAGTCTGGCTATAAATGAAGTTGTTCTTTACAGTTTCAGTGTGGAAAAAGATGGTGATAAAGGCTGTCAGTTTGAACTAATACTCGTCTACTTTTGCTTCACAGGTTGTTTGCGTCTGCTGGTTTTACCCTGCTGCCTTGCAAGACTGGTTGTCCCCTGCTGAAGTTTGGTCTCATCCCCTGCCGTAATGACTTGGTGTGATCTCCCCTGATGCGAGAAGACTGGTGGTCTGTGGTGGTTTCCTCCGCCGTGAGAAGACTGGTGTGGATATCGTGTGCCCCGCCTTAAGTCAGATGGTGGTGTGTTGGTAGTGGTGTGGTGATAGTCTCCCTGCCATAAGACTGGTAGTGATGGTGTGATGGTGATTGCCTCACATGCCTTTAAAGACTGGTGGTGGTGGCAGTGTGATCTTCCCTGCCGTGAGAAGACTAGTGGTGGTGTGCTCTCCCCTTCTGTGAGGAGACTGATGGTAACTGTGTGATCTCCGTTGCCGTAACATGACTGATATCGATGGTGTGGTGATCTCCCCTGCTGTGAAAAGCCTGGTGGTGACGGTGCCATCTCCCTTGCAAGTCGGGTCGCTCCCCTCCGGGATGTTCTTTGGCCAAATGCTACTTTTGAATGCATACGTCATATTGCTGTGTCTATTAATGTATTTTACACTGAAATAATAATAATGAAAACTTTACTTTTCTGCCTTGTTTACTT
>JAGKTI010022762.1:0-14521 GCA_018397915.1 Birgus latro
GATAGATAAAGAGATGGGTAGATTGATAGATAAAGAGATGGGTAGATTGATAGAGATAGGTAGATAGAAAGATAGAGATAGGTAGATAGAAAGATAGGGATAGGTAGATAGATAAAGAGATAGGTAGATAGATAAAGAGATAGGTATATAGATAGAGATAGGTAAATAGATAGATAAAGAGATAGGTAGATAGATAAAGAGATAGGCAGATTGATAGATAAAGAGATAGGTAGATTGATAGAGATAGGTAGATAGATAGAGAGAGATAGGTCGATAGATAAAGAGATAGATATAGATTGATATACTTAGATATAGACTGATATACATAGATAGATATAGATTGATATACATAGATAGAGATAGATAGATATAGATAAATAGATATATAGATATCGATTGATATAGATAGATAGATAGATATAGATTGATATAGACAGATATAGACTGATATAGATAGATATAGACTGATATGGATAGAGATAGATTGATATAGATAGTTTGAGATAGACAGATAGATAGATATAGATATAGATACAGATGAGTACTGAACCCTGCGGTACACCGCTAGCCAATCCCCAACCCGACTTAGATCCATTTACTGTATTAATACTCTCTGCTTTCGTCCTTTCAGCCAGGATTCTATCCATTTTAAGATATCGCCGTCTATACCGTATGCTCGAACCTTTCTAACTAACCTATCGTGTGGGACCCTATCAAAAGCTTTACTAAAGTCCAGATAAATAATATCGTAAGCTTTATCGCTAGCTACTGTTTCATAGACCTCCAAGAAGAATGACAAGTTTGTGAGGCAGGATCGTCCTTGCCTGAATCCGTGCTGACTTTCGTTTATAAGATTAAATCTTTCTAAGTGTTCTTTAATCTTATCTGCCAAAATTGACTCAAACATTTTTCCTACTATTGACGTTAGACTTATCCGACGATAATTCGACGCAGCTGCTTTATCACCCGTTTTAAAAATGGACACTACGTTTGCGGTCTTCCACGCCTCTTGAACCTCTCCTGAAATTAAAGTCATTAAATAACGTTAAAAGTGGCTGACATAATTCTTCTTTGGTGTCTTTTATAATTTTTGCATATTTATCGTCCAGACCTGACGATTTTTGAGGTTTTAACTTATTAATTTCTTTTAATACGTCCTCCTTACTAATGGTTATTTTACTAAGAATATTTTCTGTATTATCATCGTAAATATTTGCTGCTTGAGGGACCAGGTCTAGTGGATGGGTAACTGGAGGGATGGAGGGTTAGATGGTTAGGTAGTTTGATGAATGGTTCGATGGTTGGATGGTTGGTCAGTTGGATAGATGGATAGGTGGATGGTTGGATGATTAGTCAGTTGGGTAGTTGGATAGGTGGATGGTTGGATGGGTGGTTGTCTGAATGGCTACGTGAATGGCTGAATAGAAGACTGGATAGATGGCTGAGGAGTTAAGTGGGTGGGTGTTGAGTTAAAAGGACAGACGAATGGGTCGAATGATGATGGAAGAATACGGATGGAGAGATGGAGGACTGAATGGATGAGTGTTTGTTTGGATAAATGAATGGCCGGATGGATGGATAGTTTAATGGATGGGTGGATAGATTAAGTAATGGATGAAAAATAAAATAATGTGTTAATACGAAAGGCAGATAGATGAATGGATGGATGGATGAATGATTGGACAGTTGATTAATACAGTACAGTAGATGGATGGATGGATGGATAGACGGATGATTATTTGGTTGAACTAAGTAAATGGATGGTTGATTTAATGGTAAGATGGATGGATGGATATACTGATGTTTGTTTTGTTGGCTGGCTGACTGGATGGACCGATTGATGAATGAATGGATGGATGTACGTGTGTGTGTGTGTGCGTGTGTGTGTGTGTGTGAGAGAGAGAGAGAGGCCTAATCATCAATGGTATGGTTACAGAAGGAAGTCGAGACCCCCGTTGGCCGTGGTGTACGTGACTGGGAATATGGTGGCCAATCACTGGTACGCCAATCACATGAGGGACATCACGGAGGGAAACTGTCCACTGCCTTGCCAAGTCACCACTGACTGGAAGCAGGTTAGTGAGGCGTGAGCAGGAGACAGACTGAGCACTAAGTGGAGGCGTAAGTACTGTACTTGAGAGAAGGAGAGATTGGAGGGAGAAAGGAAAAATTAAAATAATGTTGGAGGTTATTGGAAGAAGGAGAGTTTATACAACAGTGTAAGAAAAGATGATATGTACAGCTAACCCATATTCAGTAACTCCTCTTCTTCAAAGGAACACTGCCTTGCCGTGGCAAAGAAGCTTGTGCATTCCGGTGATCAGTGAAACTATACTATAGTGGTACAAACTTAAACTGGCGGCTGGGGTGGTTTTCTTTTCTTCCATATATTATAATACATACGTTAAAATTGTATTCATATGTGTTTACCGTATTTGTGATGCCTTTTACATATATAACAGCCGTTTCACATCGCCGGTTTGGGAAACTTAGCACCACTGTACACAGATTGCTGCCCCACCCCAGCTGCCAGTTTAAGTTGGTACCACTATATAATAGTTAGGTGCAAGCGTACTTGCCAGATTCAAGGTTAGGGATCAGACGAAAAGGTGTTTCCCTCGCAACTAGCTTAGCTGACTCTCGTAGGTACTAGCGGAAACCCTCTACGCCACAGTTGCAAGTCTTATCAGTCTATGGCCCCTGGTCCCCAGCAGCAATGAAGCAACTCGCCATGGCGGAGGTCAGGCCTGCTCCGGAGCACAGGGCTTTAAGACGACGTTTTTGATAACCTAGCTGCGTTTGGATACAAAACCTTAGGATATACAACGATCTAACTCGTGCTGGTGTTACGAACATGGCACGATGAGTTAACCATGACTCTTTAATCGTAATGTTGTCGGGATTTTCGGTAGTTGCATAAGAAATTAATCGCCTAGCTTGGAAATAATTTTTCTATGTCCGTATTCATAGTAAGTCCGGATCTAGTAGGGCTGTGACACTTTAAAATTAGCCCTGATTAATAGTTTAAATCCTTTATTGATGTGGCAATGCTCCCTGGAATCACTGGCCTGGCATTTCTTTCCTCCCGACTAATCCTCTGATTGTCGACCTGCACCTGAGGCGAGGTCAAATCCACCTGATTATCCCGGTGAGCCGATCTCACCTCATGGACCCCACCCCCATTGGTCATTAATTGAGAGAGAGAGAGACACTGATCAAAACATAACAGCCGCTCCAGCTGCTTGCGTCGCGGGTGTAACTAGTGGATGAGCTCAGGACAAAGCAAGGTAAGGGGATTCCATTTTGAGAACAGTCAGTCAAAAGACAACGGTTTAAGAAAATATCAGTCAGAGGTACATTGAAAGATGACTTTATCCAGCTTTGAACCGGACTGGACCAATGATTGTGGAAGTGTTAATAGAGTAATCCTTGTCTACCTGCACCCACCAACCGAAGTAGGCATTCTTCCCTGCGGGGCTGCCTCATGCTGTGAACCAATGTTCCCTTGCGGTGAACAGCGCCTCGGCACAGCAAGGCACGGGGAAGAGACCAGGAAGGTGGTGAACTGGGCAATTAGAAAGCTCGGGATTCAGATGTGGTCAATTAGAGTGGTTATGGCAATGAACGAGGGTGTCCGCATCCAGGTAATAGTGAATTGAGGTTTGAGTGATGAATTTTTCGTGAATGCTGGTGTGCATCGGGTGACAGTTTTAAGCCCATTATTGTTTATCACGGTGCTTCAGAATTGGATTTCCGTGGGAGGTGTTGTAGATTGATGACCTGGTACTGATCACGGAAAATGAGTGGGAGGTGGAGGAAAGATTTAGGAAGTGGAAAGATGTAATGGGGTACAAGGGTTTGCGAATAAAAGCGGATAAAACAAAAGTGATGAAATCTAGCGCTGGTGGCGGTACTGTCAAAGCAGAGGGAGGGAGGGAGGGAGGGCCATGCGCAGTTTAATACAAGAGTGTGGGAAGTAACTCCATCGTGTGCAGTGTTTGAAATAACTGGGTGCATAAGAGGTGTGTTGGTATTAGAGGTAGGCTGCAAAATAATGCTGATTTTGTGTGTGATGTGTGTAAGGCAGGGCACAAAGAAGGACAGAGGTGGGAAAGGATTTATCTTGCTACTGAGTGTCTTGAGTGTGTGGAGGAGTTTTTTCATTTGTGGGACATGATATGGCTGGAGATTGGGCTGGTATTTAGCAAGGGCAAGATGTGATTGGAAGTTCAGGGAGTCGTTGCCCCTCCTGACATTGAGAGGGCTCTCCCACCGTGCTAAAGGGTACCTTTATGCAGCATGTGTTAGGAGTGTAATGCTGTATGGTAGTGAGACTTGGTCGGTGAAGGAGGATAATATTCGTTGGCTCAAGCATACAGAGATGAGAATGATTAGATGGATGTGTAGTGCGTCCTTGAATGACAGACGGGGAGGGGAGGGAGGGTCAGGATTACGAATGAAGAGTTGATTGGAAGGATGGAACTTAAATACATTAGTGATGTTATGAGGAGGGATAAAAAGGGATTAAAGAATCCCCGAGCTAGACCTTACAATGAGATCATATAGCCCCGCTAGGTAACAGGAGGGCGCTACCCCTCCCGGCACGGCAGTCCCGGGCGCGGCTCGACCTCGCGACCCCCCGGTCCCGAGCTTGATGCTCTACCTCTGAGCCACCGTGCCCCCATGAGGAGGGATAGATTGAGGTGGTTTTGACATTTCAAGAGGATGGAATGTGGCAACTGGGTACAGAGAGTTAGGGATGTGAACCCTGAGGGTAGAGCTGCGAAAGGCAAACAAAATAGGACGCGGGACCTCAGGGATAAGGTGATGAGCAGCGAGGCTACTAAATATCAAGCATCGTTAAGAGCCGCCATTAGGTGACCAAAGCCAATACATGTTGGACCCATTACAGACGAACGAGAACTCCTTATTCAGCGATTTCTCTAAATGGGGGAGGCGGTGGCCGAAACGGTAGAAAGGTGGCCTGCAGTCCTATTGGGCCCAGGTTCGAATCCCGGCTGGGGCGGAGAACAGTAAGAATTTCAATTTCATTAAAGTAGACTTCGCTGATCTACTAGAGGACCCGCCGACATGTCGTCAAATATCCCTGCTAATACCAATACACCAGTCCTGTGTGAAGCAGCCCATGTTCAATATAGATGGAGGGTGTTAGCGCCCAAGTGGTGACATGTGGAGGTGCATGGTATGTAAGAGAACTACTGGACCTTGAGAACGGGATGGTGAAGCCTATGCCCAGAGTCGTACATAAAAGAATAAGAATCATGAATCAGAGTTAGTATTTCCTGATAATGGACCGACAACCTCGTCAACATCCTGCGTCTCTGCAGTGGCTAATATAACAGATTCTTAGTTTTTTTTCTCTCTCTTTTAGGTCACAGACCGAAGCCACTCTACGATAAACCTTGTCAGCGCAATCTCGGAAGTTATCCAAGCAACAGAAAGTACTATGGTCAGGCCAAGCCAAGCGCGCTGGTTGGGTGGGGCCCACACCCGCCTACAGTAGTGCCATGTTTCCCAAACCCGCGATGTGAAACGGCTGTTATATATGTAAAAGGCATCGCAAATAAGGTAAACACATATGAATACAATTTTGTGGCTAATATAACAGAATCTTAGTTTTTTTTTCTCTTTTAGGTCATAGACCGAACCCACTCTACGATAAACCTTGTCAGCGCAATCTCGGAAGTTATCCAAGCAACAGCTGTGTGTTGCCACGCTAGGATACCCAAGTCGAAGTGTCATCCCTGCCGTGTACAGCAGATGTTGTGTTATTCGATGAACTCAGGATTTACAGCAACTCTCTTATTCAATGTGATCCTTTGACCGGGGGGTAATGAGCTGGAAATTATTCCTTAACATATAAATGATTAACCTGCACGTCTCCTTTCTTGTTTATCCCTACGTACCTACCTTCCTTCCTACTTAGGCTACCTTCCTACCTACCGTACTTTCTGCCTACCTCCCTATCTTCCTACCTACTTATCACCCTGCCTACCTCCCTACCTACCGTACCTCCCTGCTTTCCTACCTACCTCCCTCCCTCCCTGGCCACGTCCCAACCTACATCCCAGCCTACTTATCGACCTACCCACCCACCCGACTTACTACCTGTCTCCTTGTCATTCTACCTCTATACCTACCTCCCTGCCTACTTCCTTCTCTCTCTACCTCCATACCTGCCTACCTACCTTCCTTCCCACCTCCCTGGCAACCTACCTGCTTACCTACCTACCTCTCACTACTTCCCTACCTCCCTATTTCCCTGCCTACCTACCTCCCTGGTCACCTTCCTACTTACTTTCCTTCTTACCTACCTACGTCCCCGACTGCTGACGTATCTACATCTCTACCTATCTTCCTTCCGACTTCCCTGCCCACCTCCTTGCCTTCCTCCTTCCATACCTGCTACCTACCTCTCTAGTCTCTACCCACATCTTTATCTACCTACCTCTCCCTGGTTATGCACCTGCATATTTTCCTCCTGTCTCCCTGCCTGCCTCCCTTCCTGCCAGTCTTTCTACCTACATACCTACTCACCCGACTCTCTGCCTGCCTCTCTGCCTACTTACCTCGTTGCCTACCAACATGTCTACCTATTTCCATGCCGAACTCTTACCTTCCTCCCAGCCAACCTCCCTACCTTCCTCCCTACCTACCTCCTTGCCTACCTCCCTGCCTACCTCCGTGCCAGCCTCCCTGCCTACCTCCGTGCCAATCTCCATGCCAGCCTCCCGACATACCTCCCTACATACCTCCCCGCCAACCTCCCCGCCTCGCTCCCTACCCACCTGCCTGTGTGCCTGCCCACCACCTAATGACTTAGCGACACAAGCGTGTTTACATTTTTTTTTTTCCAGTTTGCCAATTCCTAGAGGGTTGTGTCAAAACAATGATGGGGGCTTAAATTACTGCATTTTGAACAGCCTTTCCACTGATACTAATGTTATGCCTATAATAGTGTAAAGACACTATTGACCATTGTGGCCTTAGCGTTGCTCTGAGTGTGTTGACCACTCCAGAAAGGGCACTCAAGTGAAGAGAATTCTATTGACATCTCGATCGTAAAAATCGGTTGGTATCTGCGGCCATTGGAACACAGGCAGGAGGACAAACTGGAATCTGTTATCCCGGCTCAGACACACTAGAGACGTTGACTTTGTCTTCGGGAATTTTGATCTTTCTGCTTTGAGTTTTCTTGATTTTTTCTGTTTCTGAGAGTGCGTATTATTGCTTTTCCTGCAGGCCTTTGGCAGGAGTTACTCTCAAGAAGATACTCAATTGGTCAACATGCTTTTCTCGATGGCGGAACAAAGAAGTAGAAAGATATATCTTGTCACCTAAAATAGTATAAAGCTAGCGAATGCCGCATCAAAAAATGATCGAGAAAAACAGAGAACTTCTCAAACTGAAGCGCGAGGTACAGGTTCTCAGGCAGGAGAAGTCAGAAATAAGGGAATTGTTGGAGGAGATGTTGGAGGAGAGAGAGAAAAAGGCTGAAGGTTGTACACTTGTCCACAAGGGTGCAACGAAGTTCACCCTCAAGAAACAAGCGGAAATCAAGACCACAGATGCATTCAACGTATTGCATGACCAGTGTGAAGGGAAGGCAGAGAGGGAAGTAGGGGAGAAGGACGGCGAGAGAACTTCCCATACAGGTAAGTATGAGATCAAGAAAGGTAAGAAAATTGTTGCTGTTGTTGGAGACTCCCAGGTAAGATATGTAAACAGAGCCATGTATAATCCACTCTCTAAACATGTGTGTTTTCCGGGGGCCAGGGTGGGTAATGTGATAGAGAAAATTTCAAATATCGTTAAGGACTGTGGAGACAAACCCACTGTGTGCCTCAGTGTAGGAGGCAATGACATTGGCAGGCGTAAGAGTAAGGTACTGTGGCAGCAGTGCTGCCTTGAAAGGTATTGCAATGATAATGCAATACCTTTCATTAACAGCTGGGACCGGTTTTATGGATGGAGTGCCATGTATTGTTGGGATGGGACTCATCTGAGTAGGCAGGGAGTTACTGTTTTAGCTGGAATGATAGATAGGGAGTTAGAGAGTTTTTTTCGAGGTTGAGAATTAGTTGTACAGGAAGTTGCAGCTACTACACTCAGAAATCACTATCATCAGGTTTGGATATTTGCATCAAGACATGCAAAAGTGTAGAAACATCCACTCAGGCACCTCAAAATGAGCAGACGATGATAGAGGACGGAACAAGCGATGATAAAATGGCGAGGATTGATAGTACAAAAAATTGTATTAGTAAAGTAAAGAGTTTCCCGGTTATTAACAAAATCAAAAAAAGTCAGTCCCAAGGTAGAGGTAATAATCTGAAAGTGTACTACACAAACAGCAGGAGTTTACGTAATAAAATGGATGAACTGAGAGCTTTAATTTGTACAGAGAAAATAGACATTGCCATTATTAGTGAAGCTTGGATGAATACAGACACTCGAGAATTTTTAGCAGAATATCAAATAAAAGGCCATAATATTTTTGTGTCAAACCGTCTGGGAAGAAATGGGGGCCGGGTAGCTATTTATGTAAAGAATTCATTTAATTGTTACAATAAAGCAGACATTAAAGTAAACAGGGACACCGAAAGTGTCTGGGTTGAAATCAGTAACAACAGGGAGAAATTAGTCTTAGGAGCCATTTACAGATCTCCAAAATTAAGTAGAGCAGAGATTAAATATCTTTGGGAGGAAATCAGGAAAGCGTCACAGTCCAGCTTAGTAATAATTGTAGGAGATCTTAATCTGCCAAGGATGGACTGGCGAAATCAGACAGGGGATGCAGAGTCAGAGGAATTTCTAGAGGTTGTACAGGATAATTTCCTTTATCAGTACATCAGGGAGCCCACCAGAGGTAATAATATACTAGATTTGGTTTTAGCTAATAAAGAAAATGTCGTTAGTGATATAGAGGTTGGTGGACGACTTGGTAATAGCGATCATGAAGAAATTAAGTTCAGATTTAATTGGGACGTCTGTTCCACCGAAAATACCTCCACCGTTCCTAATTTTCGTCTAGGAGATTTCGATGGATTAAGAGCTTATTTTAGAACGATATTCCATAGGGAGAATTGCTATTTTAGGGAGTGCCAGGTTGGTGGGGAACCCCAGGTCATACGACAGGAAACAGGTGGGAATGTGCCCCATATCCCTGGTGAAGGTCAGGTGACAGGTGGAGGGATTAACTCTCGTTCGGCCAGTGAGAAATATAACGAGATAGTAAATATAATACACGGAGACCAAGATAGATATATTCCTTCAAAACCGTTTAGAACGAATAATTCGGAACCGAAATGGTTAAACAACAGATTAAAATCTCTCATAAGCCAAAGGAAAGGAATATATAGGAAAAATAAAACACAGAGAGGAACTCTTACGTAACTGGTATGCGATTTTAATAGAGAAGTAAAGAGGGAGATACGGAAGGCAAAGAGAAATTATGAAATTAAGGTGAATCCAAAGAAAACCCCAAGGGTTTTTATCAAATGTACAGGACGAAAAATAAAGATAGGATAGGACCACTCAGAACAGAATCAGGTGACATTACCAGTGAAGATAAAGAAATGTGCTCCATCCTAAATGATTATTTCATATCAGTATTCACCAAGGAAAATCTAGACCTGGTCCCTCAAGCAGCAAATATTTACGACAATAATAAGGAATATATTCTTAGTGAAATAAACATTAGTAAGGAGGACGTATTGAAAGAAATTAATAAGTTAAAATTTCAAAAATCGCCAGGTCTGGACGATATACAGTATATGCTTAAGTTATAAAAGAAACCAAAGAAGAATTATGTCAGCCAATTTTAACGTTATTTAATGACTCTTTAGTTTCAGGAGAAGTTCCCGAGGCGTGGAAGACCACAAACGTAGTGCCCATTTTAAAAAAGGGTGATAAAGCAGCTGCGTCGAATTATCGTCGGATAAGTCTAACGTCAATAGTAGCAAAAATGTTTGAGTCAGTTTTGGCCAGTAAGATTAGAGAACACTTAGAAAGATTTAATCTTATAAATGAAAGTCAGCACAGATTCAGGCAAGGACGATCCTGCCTCACAAACTTGTTGTCATTCTTCTCGGAGGTCCATGAGGCAGTAGATAGCGATAAAGCTTATGATATTATTTATCTGGACTTCAGTAAAGCTTTTGATAGGGTTCCACACGAAAGGTTAGTCAGAAAGGTTCGAGCACACGGTATAGACGGCGATATCTTAAAATGGATAGAATCCTGGCTGAAAGGACGCAAGCAGAGAGTATTAATAAGTGTAACTAAGTCGGATTGGGGATTAGTAATTAGCGGTGTACCACAGGGTTCAGTAGTCGGTCCCTTATTATTTATTATATAAATAAATGATCTAGACTTAGGGATCACTAGCAGTATCAGCAAATTTGCCGATGATACAAAAATGGGCGTATCATTAACTCGACTGACGATTGCCATAACTTACAAAAGGACCTCAATATATTATCCAGATGGTCTAAAACTTGTCAAATGGAATTTAAATGTTGAAAAATGTAAAGTACTTAATGTAGGCAAGACCATTGGAGATACTAAATACAGCTTAGATAACAAAGAAATTAGTAAATCGGAATGCGAGAGAGATCTAGGGGTTATGGTTAGTAACGACCTCAAACCAAGGCAACAGTGTATTAATGCGAGAAATAAAGCAAATAGGGTCCTAAGATTTATTTCGAGTAGCGTGAGCAATAGGTCATCAAAAGTAATACTGCAACTTTATCTAGCATTAGTAAGGCCACATATAGACTACGCAGTACAATTTGGTGTCCTTACTATAGAATGGATATTAACTCGTTAGAAAATGTACAGAGAAGAATGACAACAATGATACATGATGTTCGAAACCTGTCATACGAAGATAGACTGAAAAGACTAAATCTGCACTCACTAGAGAGACGTAGAGTAAGGGGAGACTTAATTGAGGTGTTTAAGTGGATGAAGGGTATAAATTAGGGAGATATTAGCAAGGTACTTAAAGTGAGCATACAGGATAGAACTAGAAGTAATGGTTTCAAACTAGAAAAATTCCGTTTCAGTAAGGAAATAGGTAGAAATTGGTTTGGGAATAGAGTAGTAGATGAATGGAATAAGCTTCCTAGTAAAATAGTTGCTGCCCCTTCCATTGTGAGTTTCAAACATAGGCTAGATAAGCATATGACAAATCAGGGGTGGGTATAGAAAAAGAAAAAAAAATCTTATAACCAATACTAATTCATACTTTTTCCTTTTCAGGTTACACTATGATAGTCTCTATTCTCCTTTCACACTTGCCTATAAAATGTCCACGCCAGTTTTTCTATGCTGCGTGGTGTTCTTTCTGACATATTTCCTGCCGGCTTCGGCTGGAGGGTTTGGAGGGCGTGGGAGAGCTTTCTTCTTTGCTGTCCTTATCTCATCCTAGTAGTTCAGTTTACTCTTCTAGGAGCTGCCTAGCATGGGCCAACCGGCCTACTGCAGTTATCCTCTCGTCTTATGTTCTTATGTAAAGATTATTTTGAAAGTCGCAGCTTTATTGGAAATGCGAAGTTTTTCTTTTCGTGGTCATTGTCAAGACGATGTGTCACTGAATTCGGGCAACGTTGCTGAAGTGTTTGTACAAATGACAGAAACAAATATTTCTCGAAAACAATGTTTGTATGTTGTAGTGCCAGTACACAAGTCCTAGGTATTAGAATGACATTATGGCATTTACTGGCACACTTATCAAGGAAACTATTTGCACAGAAGCAAAACAAACAAAATACTGTTCAGCAATGGTTGTTGAAAATAAAGGCTTATGCAAAGAAATGATAGATGACTATTCTTATTAGGTACTTCAATGAAGGCATTGTGAAGGAACGTGCCACTGGAACATACAACGTGGAAAAAGTTGGTGCAACCAGCTTACCTAACTTAATTTAAAAGGAAACCAGACATATTGGCTTGATTTGGTCAAGCTGTGTGCCAGTATTATGAGCAGTTGCTTTAGTGTTTCAGTAACGCGGGGAGTAGACCACCGTACTCTTCTATACGTTTCCTTTAACAGTCTAACCAGGGCACATGCATATTACACACCACACTTCCTGTTCCAAATTTTCTAAAATAATGGCACAACAACTATTCTCGGAGTCGGGGGGGGGGACATAAATGCCCCCACCCTCAGGCCCCCTCCTGGTGACGACCAAGGCAAATGCACTGTACCATCGTCTGACTCCCTTTTTATTCATTTCTGCAACATTCGCGACCTTTTCTACAATTCCCTCCCTGTTGAAAACCACCTTTCTTCATATGAACCCCACCTTCAGTTCTTCACTGAGATTCACCTGTCCGAGGCGACTGATGGCAAACCCATCTCTGTATCCTCCTACTTTATACTCATTTCAAAGCCAGGGGTGGTTGTTGAGTGTGTGAACGCAACAATATATCTTGCTGTCTTGTTCCTAAGCTTAAATCCTCTGAATTCTCTACACTGGCTGCTGGTATCCTGTCGATCTTTTAATATATTTGTGCTGTGTACTTATCCCCTAATTTTATTAATTATGTAAAACCCTGATTACCTTTCCGTGCTTCTAAGATGGAACATATTCTTTTCATTTCTCTTTCTTCTGAAATCTCCATGCAAGGTGAATTCAATGTTCACAACCACTTTGGGCTCTCCTCTCCACTCACTGATCAGCCTGGTAAACAAGTCTACATCTTTTCCAACCTTAATGACCTAAAGCGGCTTGTACAGCACCCTACCCATATCCCTGACTGCCTTGGAGAGAGTGCCAATATTCATGACCATTTCCTTACATCTGATCCTTCTGCTTATGCTGTTAATCTTTTCCTTCCGTTGGTCTCCTCTGATGACAATAATACAACTTTAACATATCCTGTCAGTCCAGTGAGGCCTTTGGACCCTCCCAAGAAGCCACGTCTTTTCCTCCTTGGAGCTGCTGATTGGGAGGCCCACAAACAGGTTTCATATTTGATTTCCTCAGGAGTGATTACTGTTTCCATGGCCTAGAGCCATCTGAGCGTACTTGGCGCATTATGGAGATTATTCTCTCGGACATGGACCAATGCAAAAAATTCATGGATAGATAGATAATGAATGTTCTAATGCTGTCCACAGCAAAGAGGAGGCCTGCAAAAAAGTATCAGTGTCAACCCACCCGTGCATCTCGTCTCTTATGTTTCTGTCCAGAATTGTGCTAAGTCTTCTTCACGGTACTAAAAATAATTTCATTCTTATTAAATGCCCTGAACTTTGACTCAAATTCTTTCCCCTCCTTCTGGCACCTTGCCAAAAACGTTTCTTACAATCTGACTTGTTCTTCTTGTCTCCTCTTTTCCTTTCTGCTGGCTCTGTAGCTGTTTCTTCTACTGAATTGGAAGAACTCTTTCTCCTCCAGTTCCACCGTAGACGATTCTGGTGCTGCTCCTCCATCTCTTCCCCCCTCTGACTTTCTCATTACTGACAATAAAATTGCTTCAATTGATATACTCGTACTTTGTGCCATCACTGACCTCAATATTAATAAAGCGTACAGACCTCTCAGGGCCCCTCCTGTTGTTCTCAAGAACTGTGCTTCTGTGCTTACACCCTGCCTAGGTAAACTCTTTCGCCTTTGTCTGTTGACTTGTACCTTTCCTTCTTGCTGGATGTTTGCTCTTATTAAGCCTGTCCCAAAGAAAGGTGACTTCTTTCAGGTCTCTAACTATAGGTCAATTGTTTCTATATTCTGTATTTCTCGTTTTCGAATTTTTTCTTATAAAAATACTTTTTAAAAACACGTTTCCTATCAAAATCTTCTTTCCGGTAGCCAGTATGGGTTCCACCAGGGACGCTCCACTGGCGCTCAGGCTTCTGGTCATCCTCCCTTTGGGGGTTTTGGCGAAAGCTCCTATTTCGCTTGACATCTCAAATGCTTTCGACGAGTGTGGGATAAATCTAAAGTTTCCAAACTTCCGTTTTACGGTTTCTATTCTTCTATCTGTGCCTTCATCTAGCTTCCATTCTGGTCATTCTATTGCTGCTGTTGTAAGCAGCCACTGTTCTCCTTCAGCTATCAATAGCGGTGTTCCTCGTGGTTTTGTTCTGTCACCAACTCGCTTCCTTCTTGTTATCAGTGATCTGAACTGCACATCTAATCCATTCATCTGCTCTTCACAGTGTCCATCACAGTATTTGCTTCAATAATCACGAGATGAGGCCAACAAACTCTTAATTTCTGATTCGATTCATACCTCTGATTGGGAGAAAAGAAACCTTGTTGGTTTTAATGGATCAAAAACTCAGGTCCTACATCTTTTGACCCGCCACAATCTTCTACAACAGCATCATTTAATATTCAGTTACGGTAGATCTAGCTCAGTCCTGCATCATCTTTCACCATTTTTTGTGTTTCATTCTCTCGGAACCTATTATGGAAAGATCATATTACTTCCCTTGCAAGTTCTGGTCCCAAGAGATTAGGTGTTCTTTACCCCTGTACACCTGTTG
>JAGKTI010022763.1:0-15111 GCA_018397915.1 Birgus latro
ATTATTATTATTATTATTATTATTATTATTATTATTATTATTATTATGATTATTAACACCAGGAAACCCTTTACAATGCTGGGTGGTAACCATATAATCAAATTTTGGCTCCTGGTGGTTTATTGGGTAATTATGGCACTCCAATCGGATTGAGCTGGTGAAGGTTTATATCCAAGGGGTGGTTGGGGTTTATTTCTCACGTAATGCCACGCAGGGATGAGTGAGGCTGGTCACTCTCAGCTTAAATGTCGGGATCAACTTGCCTAGCCTCGGGCTCCTACGCTTCTCATGGGGCAATGTAGGATTGGATGATAGATTATTATTATTATTGTTATTGCTGTGTTAGGCAGTACTCATATAGGAGATAACTTTTAAAGGTTATCATTGCCATGTTCCCTCTGTATCAAATGAAATCTGTGTCTTCCCAAAAGTGTGTTAAGAAATTCATCCTGCCAGACACAAGTACATCTTTTCAGACTGAAACTTTCTTCAGAGTTTAGCTCTTCCAGTTATTTCAAGGATGATATCTAGCCAGAATGTCTCTTCCACTTTCTCTTCTGCATTCCACATAGTTGGCTCAGTTGCTTGCTCTAACAAAATTAACTCTTCATGCAGGCTTGCTTCTAGCTGTGCTTCAGACAATTCTGGTATTGTTCCTTCATATCCCACAGTAACTTTTTCATGTTCTGTGATAATATAAAGTGTTATTTTATGAATCTTTGGGTGTAGTACCTGAGTAGGTAAGTGTTCCTTATCAGGCCTAGATTAAGCTTCCCTACTATCTAATTGCTCTTGCAGAAAAGAAAATCATATGTGTCAAAGAAACATCAGTCACTTAGAAACCCTTTGGCCTGACCCTCCTTCATACCCTTGCCATCCATTTTTGAAAGCCAATGTGGGTATTTAGGATTAAAAGCAAAATACTCATGCTTGGTGCATTGAGTAGGTCTCTTCTTATTGAGGATGCAGTAGAGTGGGAGGAAGGTCATTCCAGAGGGTTTCCAAGTGCCTGGTTGCAATATCTTCAGTATAAAAGTGATTTTTTTTATTTTGCCAAATGCAATTACTGTACGGTATTCCAAGCTTTCAAATTTTCAAAGGAATGGATCTTAATTACACTTGTTTTTCTTTGAGTCAGATGAATTGCAGAAAATAAATTTAAAAAAAATTATACTGTAGTAAAAAGTTAATGTATTTGGTAAATGAGAAAACTGTAAAGTCGAACACTTGAGACTTTCACATATATAAGCAGTGAACTGTAGTTAAGCCAGTTGTATTACCTTGAAGAAGTTTAGTGATGTAATGCAATCAGTTATACTTTTAGTACTTTGCTGGACAGTAAATTTTGTTGAGTATGAAAAGAGGAAAGTAAATATCTGAAATAACTGTTGTTTATACTGTATTTCAATTCTTGTAGAGATAATGTAATGGTGAAGTAAGGCTAATGTACTAATATCACCTATACACCCCCTAGGCGATCAGCCTTGATGTGATTCTGGTGAATCGGTATTACTCCTGGTACTCAGACACCGGCCACCTGGAGCTCATCAAACAGCAGACTGTGACAGAGTTCTCAGAGTGGCACCTTCTACATAACAAGCCAGTCATGATCTCAGAGTACGGTGCTGGCTCGCTGCCTGGATATCATATGGTGAGTGCCCATTTAAGTATATTCTTTAGGAACTACTGTATTGTAACTAAACCATACAGTATTTTAAATTTTGAAATATCAGTCCAACCAGTTTATGGACACTAGCTTTGGCAAGGGTTAAAAAAGATTATGGTTTATTAGCTGAGTTTTACATATTGTTAGAGATCTCACTCATGCATAATTGTGCTTGATGTTCCATGAACAGAAGTGGCTTCTGGATGGTAACTGACTATCTTAGTGAAACCAGAATGATCAGTGTGGGAACCATCTCAGCAATGCCTTAGTTGGAGGGAGGTCCTGTAACTTCAGAGAGGGAGGGGAGAGATATCTTGCCTAATATTTCTCAGGACCTAAATAAAATATTCTGTGGTTATGACACAGGAGCCATATCCAGCTCCCTGCATCAGTACACAAGATAAATTGGTCTGTTGTGCAGCAAAATGCCACCCTTTGGTGTACGTTGTGAATTTTTTTTTCACCTTTTTTTTTTAATTCTTCATGGATGTTGCTTTGTTCATTGGTACCAGCACTGTACTGTATATCCTGGTGAGTTTTACACGGATTTATTTATTTTATTTTATTGTTTTTCCAAGCATCCTTTTCCCAGGATGGATTTGGGATGAACTATTTCTTGTGGTGTCAGAATTGGATGAGAAAAAGGTGATGTAGTTGAGTGGGTACTAGGTATATTACACTATATTCTGGTCAACTTACCTAGATGTAAAATTGCCATTTCACTATTTTGAATGCAGAGCTGTAAGAGGATGTCGAGCTGTAATACTGTCTTGTTGTCATTCTTGAATTTAATGATGCATTAAACATGAACTGAGGAGTGTTAAGTCAGATTAATTATATTTTAGTCAAAAACTTGTGTTGAAGCATATCAGATGTGGAGCCAATTGGTAAGGAGGATAGAAATAAAAAGGTGCATGTACTGTAAAGAGGAGTGTGGAAAATGTTGAATTAATGTTAACTTTTTCTTTCTGATGACATGGTGATGATGATCTGTCTTTCTATCCATTCCCTGATGCCTTGATTCCATAAAATGTGGCTACAAATAAATTGTCTCCATGTCACCCTGTCCTCTACCATCTGACTGTCCTCTCACCAACTCACACCCTGTCTCATAATCCTCTTCACCTGTCCCTCTATATCATCCTTGGTCTTTTCCTCCCCCTCCACCTTACTCACATACACTTTCCAAATCAGCGTCTCATTTTTCATCCTCTCCACATGACTCTTATCTAACACCAGTGATGGTCCCATTCCAGGACCCAGCATGGACGTGGACTGAGGAGTATCAGGCTGCACTCATGATGCAGAATTTTGAGGCATTTGACATCATGCGTGCCAAGGGCTACTTTGTGGGAGAGATGATATGGAATTTTGCTGATTTCTATACCCCACAAGGTAAGCCAGTAAGCTGAGTTATAATTTCAGAAAATGTGATAGGTAGGGCACCCACTATCCACTCTCTCAGTGTAGTGCTACCTTCAGGTTACTCTACATTAAGTGATATGCGAGATGGTTTCCCATAAACCAGGAAGCCATTTATTATGTTGGTTTGTAACCATATAACCACATGAAATTTGGTGGTACAGTGGTTTAAGATACTTCAGCCAGATTAAACCTGAAAAGATATACTGTATATTGGAGGGGTGTTTGGAGTCTATTGCCATGGCAAGGCACAGGAAAAAGTGTGGAGGTTTGGTTCTTGGACAGATGCTGCATTTGTGTCACCACCCATTTAGCAGGGGTACCATAAGCAGACCCCACTTTACCCCATAATTTGGTTATATGGTTTCCACCCAGCATTGTACTGTAAATGGTTTTCAGGGTTACAGGAAACTGTTAGGCTTGTCACTAGCTTGTCACTCGGTGTAGAGCCACTGGGAGTACACCAGGCCCTCCACATTCGTGGGGGTTAGGGGACACAGACCCCCGTGAATGTGTAATTTCCGCGAATGTTTGGTGCACCCTCCCATAAATGCCTCTACAGCCGCAAATCACCCCTTGTTAGCAAGTGTGTACATACTGTACCTAATAAACCATATCTGGGACCTGAAAGCAGCATAAAATATCACAAATAGCTGATGACTGTGGGCAAGTCATCAGCTACATATATACCCCAGCTTCTTGCAATCATACCCATTAAATTCAGTCTTGGCTCCACAGAGGGGCAATCCGCGCATCTTCGAAGCCCGTGAAAGTTGAATCTGCAAATGTGGAGGGCCTGGTGTATAAAGAAGTGTAGAGAAAAGTGACAGAAAGGGAAGGGAGAAGTAGGGGAAGAAGTAGGCAGTCACAGTGATAGAATGAGAAAAGGGAAGGAAGAAGTAGGCAGCTCAACATCAAGTGAATAAATGATGGTTACCACCACTAACCACCAAGTGTGCTCAGTAATCTAGTTCAGTTACTGCATTCATGTGTTTGGCATTGTTGTGGCAGTTAGTTTCATCTTCATGCCTGTAAATTTAGTGTACCATAAGCCAGAAATTTCCATTACACTAATTATCAGAATTTCCTTATCTTTGTCATTGTCTAATGATTTTTCAAGTTTGACTTTTATTTATTTATTTATTTTTCTTTTAGTACATAGATTGAACCTGGTCAGTCATTTCACATAATCATGTGCAGGTGAAAATCTCAGCAGCTGGAGTAACAGAGACAAGAGAAACCTGCAGTAAATTTCATGCACATCCTGGCATCTCCCTCTGTTTCCTTCTTATGTTACTAAACTTATTTTTGAAAGTGTTAAATTGATTTAATTTTGTTGTAAGCATTATAACGTAACAGTGGCAGTGTAAGTTTGTAATGGTTTGTCTGAGAATGTTTATGGTTGATGCCAAGGTAAGTGTCGCCAGCCTTAAATTTCTAACAGCTGGGACACCTTCTATATAAATAAACGGCAAATTCTGTCTGTCCGTCCATCTGAAACCCCTCTGATTTGGGACACACTTGCTCTACATAGACATACTATACCTTTTTGGAATCAGAATGATCCTGGGATTGAAAATATGCCCTTCATCTGGTGCTTGAACATTTTGTGATTTGAAGAGCTCAACTCAATTGAAGTTCCACAGAGTTTGTGATTTGAAGAACTCAACTCAATTGAAGTTCCACGGAGTTTGTGATTTGAAGAACTCAACTGAGGGCTAATTAGCCCTCCACACAGAGTGCGGACTTTTAAGCTAGTTCATAATATGAGACAGGTGAAACTGAGGAGGCCTACCATCCACTCACTCAGTTTAGTGTTACCCTCAGGAGAATCAGCACTGAGTGATAAGTCCAATGATTTCCAGTAACCCAGGAGACCATTTACAGGTATTATTTTGGGTAATAATCATATATATGGTAACCAACAAATAGATACCTGGCAGTCCAGTGGGTTAAGGGGCTTCAGTGGGTTGTGGTCCTCATGGGTTTAAGTTTTAAGGATGGTTGGAGTTAATTACTCACTTGATGCTGCTCAGCAGAAAGCAACTGATCACCCTTGCATTCATTGCCTGGACTGAGTGGCCTAGCCCAGGTTTCCAATGTGCCTGATGGGGTAATTAATAAGATAATAGTTAAAAAAAATGATAAGTATCATCTCTCTTCTGTCAAAGGTCCATCATTGAATTTATAATTACCTAGTGTTGGAAGTATTACTAAAAGAACTAAAGGAACAGTGAGGAGAGTACGTGTTTGAATTAGTTTCAAAATCATGTGTGGCAGAGGGACAAAGTTCAGTCCTATTTTTCTTGTACTTTTTAGAAAGCTTTATTCATCTTGTAGCCATCCATAGGAATCTTTCCTAAAAAATTTTCTGATGATTTGTAGGCTCCACCCGTGCAGGGGAAAACAGGAAGGGAGTATTCACCCGCAGTCGCCAACCCAAAATGGCCGCTCACGTTCTTCGTATCCGTTACCACCAGCTTGCCAATGTTACTTTAACTGGTGACCAAAGCTCACTTTCTTATGGATCTGTTCTTGCTGGAGTTATGTGGAACTAGTACCGCTGAGCATTAAGTTAACTCCTAGGCAGTAGTGTGTGTGTCAGATGGGATGGACGTCCATGGTGTTGGATATTTGGGATTATATGACCCTTTCACTTCAAGCATTTTCATAGAAATGAAGACTCCTGGTGCCCTTGTTAATATGTAATGATGAGTCGAAGACTCCTTGTTTTGAGGTGTTGGAATGATAAATCATTTTGCAGTGGGCGTTTGCTTCACAGAGCCCTATCACATAAGGCCAGACTGCATTTGTTCTGTATGCCTTTACTGTAAAGTATGTTGAGATTTTTCATGATGTATTGGTACATAACATTTGTTGCATACCAGAAAATGATTACTTGGTTTTTATTAGCTGTTATTACTGTGTGTATTACTGCTAGCATAATCTTTCTGTAAATAGTTTTTGGAAATTATTATAATTATGTAATTACAAATGTACATAGTATTCTTTCATCCTTCAATGCTTGTTCACGTACCATATGGTATACATTTTGTCTCCCCTCCTCTCTTCCCCCCCCCACCAGTATATTTCTGGTTGTTCCTCTTAAGTACAGCTCATGCAATACCATGATGTAACAGCCCAACACCCTCACATGTGATGCAAACAGCCTCTTACTTCCCATGACATGAAAGGAGGATGGGAAGACTGTATATAGAAATATATTAGATCTTCCCATCCGGGTAGTACATAATTTAAGATGATGATGACAATGATGACTTAACACAGGTACTGTTGTACAGTACTGTAATCAGGTTTGTCATGTAATCGTTGTCCATGTGCATACTAACTCAGCTGAGATGCAGTTCAGAATGCCCTTCTGTATATACAGTAATGCTGGTACAAAATTCTGAATGCTAAACGTACATAGTCTAATCTGTGACCTCATCACTTATTATGCTGATGATAAGAGCTGTGGCTAAATGATTTTATGTAGTTTAGCAGAGAACCTGTGAACTGGAGGGGTTAGATGTAACCTTAAACCTTTTTCCGCCAGAGGTTCTTATTGAGATGTACAGTATTAGATTATCAGATGAGAGAAATAATTAAATAAAAAAATTATCATTGTTATGATGGAGTTATCTCCTGTAGCATGGGGATGCCTTTATACTGTATACATTCTACCAACAGATTTTATTCACCTTGAGAAAGAACTTGTAGCAATAGGACAAGAAAGACTCCATTAGCTTGTTTGGCATGATAATGGCCTTTTGTATTGGTTTATTGCAACAAACAGGCTTATTCAACTAGGAGAGACCACTCATAGTGAAAGGGTTAATGAACATCAGCACAGACTAACTGATGTGTCAACATACTTGTAAACTAATCTGAAATATGCACACTAATTCATGAGTGGTTCACTAGATAATTTTTGCATACTCAAGCACCACATGACCCCGTCCCATCAATCATAGTCATGGATTCAGTTCAAGAACAGCAACGTTACATACAGTTATATTCAGTTTAGTCTTCCTACCTCATATGTGTTACATCCTGTCCACCAGGGCTATTTTACCAGTTAGCTTTACTACCCAGCATAGTTCTGCTACTACTAACCAACAGTTATTTCTGATTCTTATACATTTATATTACATACACACTAGCGTGTTTACCAGTAAAACTATACAGTGTGCAGAATTTCTTACTAACTTACAATTGTACTTCGCTACTCAAGAATGTAAAACTGAAATGAAATATTTATCCAGGCCTGTGTACAGGATACAAAGCAAAAGATCTGGTAACACTGTATGATGAAAAGTTGGTATGTATCACTGCTGATTATCTTCCAATTTCCCATACACAAAAGATTAGTATGCGATGTACTATAGAGGAGAATGACACATGTCCTATACAGTATGTGGATTTAAGCCTTTCTGATCTTAATTTCATTCAGTGCGTTTGGTGGTAAGTCGTACTGTGCGTTCACATGTTGATCTGTAGGTAAGGAGGTTAATGTTGAAGTACCAAATTTTAAATGTACTACATGCTCAGAATGTTAGCTAATATCATGGTGTATGGCTGTCATTTCTTGTCTGTAAAAGCTTGAAACAGAGTGTGCAGAAATAATGTTTTCTCTTGCCCTGGCATTAATTTTTGTTGTTGTTCATTATGCTTTAATTAGCAATTTTGGAAGTGTAGTGCATTCTTCATTACAGTAGACCTGATATACTCTTGAGTAATGTTTTTATTCCTCAAACTGACTGCAGTACCATTACATAATATCAGATGTTTCCCAGTGACACAGTAGGTACTGCATAAATATTCATTAACATTATCCAGTGTAACTCATGTGGTTAAGGAATACAGATCTTACAAGTCTTGCAGATGCTTAGCTGCAGAACAAGAATGATTTCTGTAGATAAATACCCTGGTACAGTACGTGTCTACTTGAAATTTTGTAGAAATATCATATAACTACATATGTCAAATTGAAAAGAATCATGTTAACTTAATATAATCTCCACTTCTTGCAGAAACGAACCGTCCAGGTGCTTGCATGAAGGGACTGTTCACAAGGGCACGACAGCCTAAATTGGCTGGCCATGTGATGCGTGTACGGTATTGGTCACTGGCCAAAACTCTTGATAAAGTATCTATTCCTGAGGGTGCTGGCAGACTAGAATTTAGTATTGTACTTTAGAAAATCAGTGGCGACCATCATCCACTCACTTGATGTAATGCTGCCTACTTCCTCTTTCCTCCTTCTCTGTCTAATTCTGTGTGCTCTCCTGTTTTCTTACTTTTCCCCTTCCATCCTGCCTCTATTTTTAAATTCTTTTTTTTCACTTCTGTCTACACATTGATAATCCTGTTGGTTTCCTGTAACCCAGGAAACCATTTAAAATAGTGGGTGGTATACATATAACCTGATTATGGGGTGAAGTGGAGCCTATTGTGGTAACCCTGTTAATTGAGTGGAGATACAAATGCACCATCCATCCAGGAACCAAACATTCACACTATTTCCTGCACCACACTGTAGCGAGACTGTTAGCTGCAAGGGGACTTGGTTCACTGCGTGGGATGGTCCTGCAGAGGCAGTTGCTTGCCTGCAGTTGATAGCTCTGTTCAGCCAGGCATATTGGGGTTGATCAACAGCAACTACAAACATTATCAAGGTGATTATTATGTTGCATGATAAAATGTTTTAGTATTTTATTCATTCATTCATCATCCAGTCTTGTAATAAACTACATAGCATACATTTGCATAACCAAAGAAAGTTTGTGAAAGTGAGATCAAGGGTAGTGCTGGTAGAGGAAAGGCAGTGAAACAGTATACAGTATTGGTGAAAAAGAAGGAAGAGGAAAAGGAGTGTTTGAGAGAATATAGGAAGTATGTGAGGATAAGATAACCTGAAGGCATTTTTGCCACAGCCATTGCATGTTTAAGGGCTCCCAAGAGGGAGCAAGGTGTTGGAGATGAAGATGATGAATCATACAAATATTGTAGATAATTTTCAGCACAAGCCAGTTACTCTGTATAGATATGAATGTTTCAGAATTTAACAGAGTACCCATTCCTTGGAATAAGCTATATGTAATCTTTATTAGTACAGTATTACCATTTATCATATGGAAACAGATTTTATTTCTTTACTTCATTTGTTTTTACTTTGTATCCCCAGTAGTACATAGTTCATTTCAAAGGAATCCGACAGCTACAAAAAACCTGACCATGGCCTGAGGTTGTGGTTGGAACCATTATGTATGTGTTGAGATTTGTTTGAAAGTAAAGTGTTTGGAGAATCATTGCATCTGAACTATGCTGAGATGGGGAAGGAGGTATGTGTGATTTTATTTTGTTGAAGACAAGATTTTTTTTATTAAATCTGGCACACTGGATGAGAAGGGATTTGGATTTTTTTTTTTTTTTTACAGGAATTATTTGTTTTCATATTGTGGGGAATTACTTGAAAGTGTCATTTTATGCAGTGAGATCGACTGGACCAGGAGATTTGAGATGGCAGTTTAATAAATTATCCATACCTTCTTTGAATTTTTGAGATTTGATTGCATTTTGAGTGTCTGTAATGATGAAGGGGAGAGTGTTTTGAGGTATTTATATGTAACTAGCATATGATTTTGATTATTTTCCTGTTCATTGGAATGTGGTCATAGCAACTACTGTTCGAGCATTTTTTTTTTTTTTATAACTTATTATGCTCTTTGGAAGATAGTATCCTGTTTTGACACATTTGTAGGGCCTCGTGTGGGGAAAGGTTGGTTTAAAATGAATTGTTTGTAGTTATGGTATACCAGAGTTGTGTACTGTTGGTTTTGTGATTCATAGTAGACTACAAAGAGAGTTTGACCAGATGGTTGTTTGTTATGTTTTTATGGGAGTGATTGTATTATTCACTGTTAAGTTGTTTCAGTACCTGGTTTACGGGGTTTATGATTTGCCTAAAGGTGTTTGTTAAATCAGATTTGCTGTTAATGAAGTGAGTTTTGGATAATACTGTTACCTTATCTTTTGGGATGCGTTTTCTGCCAGCATTTATGATGCTGTCAGTGATGTTTCACAGCTTGAAAGGTGAGAACAGATTTTTAAATTTCATTCAGTATACTGTACAATATCACTTTTTTTTTTTTTTATGTAGCAGTTGTTTTCAAGAGCAAACAGTTTAACATCCACCTTTACTTTAATTTGAACACTGCTGCCTGTCAGGAATGAATATATGATGTTTGTTTTTAATCACCAATAAAAGACATTAATGTTACATCTGCATTTTAAAATAAATACAGTACTTGAGACAAACATATAATAACTGAGTGTTTGTTATGTCAACTTATTTTTTTCCCCATTCAATACAGTGGTTTGCTGGTAACACATTCAACTCACTGTGTACCTGTGAAAAAGTCCAAGGTTCAAAACAAAGCATTCCAGATACTAAAATGGGTGCTGGTAGTGTGTCTATCTATCCGTATTGCCAGACACCTCAGTCTTGTAAGGTGTGGCCACAAACAAATCGCCTCCATGTCGCCCTTTCCATTTCACTCATGCGCTTCCAGCCTGCACCCCACACTCTCATATACCTCTCTGCTCCATCCCTCCATCTCATCCTTGGCCTTCCCCTCCCTCCCCCCCCCTCCACCTCATTCATATACAATTCCTTGTTAGTCTTTCCTTCTCCATCCTCACTTCATGGTCAAACCACCTCAATGTATTTCTCCTAATGCTCTCTATCACATCCACACCACAATGCTCCTTCACATCCTCATTTGTCAGTCTGTCTTTCCATGCAACTCCACATACTGTACTCAGTTGCACTCAGTTGCAGGTAGGAAGAGGATTTGTAGGTAGGAAGTGGATGGTTATGATCATCTTTGAGAGATTTGTACTATGGGGGTGGTGTGGGGCCTTGAGCCTATTAGCTGGCCTTGCATAACACTCCCAGCTGGGGATATCAACTGCATTCACTCAGGGTCCAGACTGAGAGTACAGCACACATATATATCTCCTCTACACAACTACACCCTATTCCCTAGGGTGGTTTGGACTCATTAGCTTTAGATACCAAGTGGCCTAAAACAAGAAAATGATCTGAATTCAAAACCAAGGTTCTAGATGGGATTGGCAATTGTAACGGTATACTGCCATTGAAAAGATGCTTGTCCCAAACTACTTGGTGCTGACACATTGGTGGTGCTGGACCTGCATGAAATGTAGCATTACTGTTAACTGCCATCAACCACCTGAACCTAGAGTTACTACAACAGCAGGAGAAGAAAGGCATACATACATTCAAGGCTTAGACCATCAAAAATGTAAGCAGAAATATAGCATACATATATTTTGCCTTAAATTTAATGTATCTTGGTGTGCAGAACATAAAAATACTTATTATGTACTGGAGGTGGGGCTGGAACTAGCTCTGTGGCTGGAGTGAGTGGTTAGAAGAAATTCAAGGAGCTGTTGCCTCTCCTGATATTGAGGGGGCTCTCTCTCTGTGCTAAGGGATCTTTGTATGCATGCATTTGATAGGAGTGTAATGATGCATGGTAGTGAAACGTGGGCAATGAAAGAAGAGGATCTTTGCAGGGTCAAACGTACAGAAGTGACAGTGATTAGGTGGATGTGTAGTGCGTTCTTGAATGCAAGGCCTGGGTGCTGGGGGGAGGGGGCTAGGTTTAAGATGGAAGAGTTATGAGGAGGGATGGAAATGGAGTGTATTGGTATTGTGATGAGGAGGGGTAGATTCAGATGATCTGGGCATGTGGAAAGGATGGAGGATAACAATTAGGTGTGGAAAATATAGTGCCATATGGTCCACTGAGCAACTTACGGATGTGGCATTACATCTCAACAGTAAAAAGGTATAATATAATCTTGTTGCTAAGTCTGTAAGATTACCGATAAACACTAGCCTTTTTACATTCGAGCAACATACGTCTTACAGAATTAGCAACAAGATTATAACATATACTGTACAGGACCAGTTGTGTGGAACTGCCAACCTTATTGCCTTAAAACTAACAGTAATCTTAGCTTCTTGAAACAGGCAGTTAAACATGGAATTATGAGTGGGTTCTTAAACATCAATTAAGAAATACATTACATATAAGTTTGTTTCATAAATTAATACTTTTGTATTGTCAGGGACAGTTGAACCAATTTATTTTTAAACGCTTATTAGGTTAGAGCCAACGGCTCAATAAACCTGGGCAGAATAGTTTCTTCTATGTATGTACCCTAACCCATTAATGCTTTCATTTTATTCTTTGCATCTTCTGACAGTTTTATCCAATATCGGACAAACTTTTATAACAGGATTAAAAAAAAAGAATCCCCCGAGCTAGACCCTACAATGAGATCATATAGCCCCGCTAGGTAACAAGAGGGCGCTACCCCTCCCGGCACGGCAGTCCCGGGCGCGGATCGAACTCGCGACCCCCCGGTCCCGATGATGATGATGATGATTTAGATTTGCCTCTCCATTGGGAGGACACATCCCCCGGTCCCGAGCTTGATGCTCTACCTCTGAGCCACCGTGCCCCCTTTTATAACAGGAGGTGTTCGGTATAGTATTAATAAACCCCTTCAGTGTGAGAGGACTTTCCTTAGTTGAAGAAAATAAACTCCGGGGCCTTGAATAGTGAATGAATGGGAGTGTGACCCATTACACTGGCCGTGCTGTTGATTAATTTCTCCCACTATTGTATTCCTTCCCCTCCTGGCCTTCTATACCCTCACCAGCCAACCTGCTAAGAGAGAGAGAGAGGGGGGGGTTCTGAATCAATGGGTTAATATTATCTGCATTTAATATAGCAAGAAATACGTTACTTACCTTTTTATTCACTTTGCTTGTAAATTATTATCTGAGAGGTTGATTATATGTTCACGAAATCATCTACTGTACCTGAAATTTTAATGAAAAGCGAGTCTTCCGGTGCGTCACCAGAGCATTATGGGAGCGGAGTTGGAGGCAGGGGAGGTGAGTCAAGATTTTTTTTCTTTGTTTATGGTGTTACTCGTGGTGTTACTCGAATTATTATTTTGGTAATTTTTATGTCCATGTGTTTATCAGTATTTGGTGCGATTGTGGAGGGGTTGATGTAGGTTGTAATTGGCTACAAGGAGGGTATACGGCGGCGTGTTTACCTAGGTAACCAAGATGTCCCTTTAAATTGGTAAGCAGGTGTTAATTAAATCCCCTTATATTCACCCCATCCGTATGTATTTTAAGGTTTAATATGGGTCTGTGTATGGGTAAGGATAGATTAACTTGGCTGGAAATATGAGAAGATGTGAATTAATAATGGGTATGTGGTTTAATAGGTAGTAAAAGTTTTTTTACACTGGGATTAAATGGGGTGTCCAAGGATGAAAGAGGGATAGAGTGGAGAGGTATCTGAGAGAAGGTGTGAGCTAGAACAGGGCAGATAAATGGTGGGGGACGGGGCAACATGGAGGTGATTTGTTTGTGGCCACCTCTTACTGGATTAAGGCGTCTGGCAATAGATAGAATCTCTTTACCACCTTCAGACTCGGTGATGCCCATTTTAATTTGTTCCTAGTGGCAGAAGACTATTTTATTCAGCTTAGTAAAAGCCACAGGTATTTCAGGGGTTTACAAAGGTACCACCCAACCCCTCCACTTACAAAAGTCTTCACAAAGCTGAATGAAATTGTCAGGACATGGCAAAAAAAAAAAAAAAAAAAAGCTTTAGTGTGTTAAACCAGTAGAGGTTGGTGGCACACACACACACAAAAATGTCCCTTTATTGCACCCATTTTTTAAAAGACGATTTTTTACATACTTTATTTTGATTGATTTTGAGACGTATATTTGTTACTAATGACTTGTACCCTCTCAGTTTGATGAAATCAGATAGGAAACAAAATCATCAAAATTGGTTGACATACATTAATCAAATACGAAATAATGAAAATCAGTTGTAATACATTAAAAAAAACACATCAAACCTAACCTAACCTCCTAACTGGGGGGGCCTCTACTCCCCCAGCAGCATCAGCCATCAGACTGCCACTAAAACTAAACGTAACCTTCCAAGCCACTCAAACCCTGCATGTGAAACTGAATTTGGCTTACCTTAGGAAGATGTGGTTTTGGCCTATTCAGCTGTCTTAGCACCTACAGGGATGGCACCTGCTGCGACTGCATGTTTTTTTGCTCGGGCACACATATTCATCCAGTCATATTGCCAATGTTGGAGCAAGTTCAGCGAGAAATGATTCAACAATGTCATGCCTTCGCCCAGGAATAGATGAGACAGTTTGGCTAAAGGCGGCATTACCCTGAGACAAAAGTGGCTAACATGCGAGCCAGTTTTATGAGCCACTAGCCAAACTGACCCACAGTGAGGGAGATTTAGCTTGCGAGGAAAAATGGATAACAATTTTCGCTCACTTCTTGTTGGTGGGATTAGAACTCAAATGAACGTATATTAATTTTGTAACTGGTGAGAAAATATTCTGTTATTCACAGAAGGAAACTTTAAATAAATTGTTAAGTAGCTAAATATAATTTAATTCTTGTGGTTTTTATTCATTTCTATTTTTTTCTTGTGACATGAAATAAATATTCGGACACTTGGGTGACCAGCCGTGGAGGATGTCTGTTTTGTTTCCAGACAACAAATGGAAATCAGATTGTGACCATGTTAACCACTTTTGGCTTATTGTGACGCTGCTTTAATCAGACCAAAAAATCATCTGAAAATCTGTGTTTTGACATTAAACCAACCGATACCTAACTAACTTAGGCCAAACCTAACGTTAGCCTACTATACCACCTTATTTTCTTTGGGGGGGATGACAAAGTTGCAGCATTGTTGAGTCTTTTCTCAAGGCACTCGAGCCAGCATTGCCAACATGACTGGATGACCAGGTATACCAGGGAAAAAAATGTTGCGCCCCCACTGTGTGAAAATGTCCATGATTACATTGCCTCATGCGATTGTCTCTGTACCAACACAGATCACCTTAGGTTTGACACT
>JAGKTI010022764.1:0-15111 GCA_018397915.1 Birgus latro
ATATTTGTGGGTATTCTCTGAGGCCCTGTTATATTTGTGGGTATTCTCTGAGGCCCTGTTATATTTGTGGGTATTAGATACTAGAAATCCACCAAAACATATCATCATCAACAAAAGCCTTCTTAAATGGCAAGCCGTCTTCTTGTCAGGCAGACAATCCCAAGTATTAACCAAAACCAGATATCCAAATGCTGAATCCTGTCCAGATGGATTATTAATATGTCAGTAACTTCAAACCAAACCAAACTGGCTTCAGTATAGCATAAACTCTCTTGAACAGTGGCTCAGGAAGAACAGAATAACTCCTTCACCAATGAATTACAACCAACCCAGAGTTTATGGGCGTGCACTGGAAACACGTATGAGCTTTTCTTGCTACATAAACAACGTAGTTCAACTCAGGACCACTTTTAAGTTGAAGTGCTGCTAACAGACAAGCAACTGCTGCTGTTGGCCAATAAAAAGAAACACTGATAAACATTTACACACAGTTCATCCACTCTGCATTTTACTGTACAGACTTGATTGAGATGAGTGAATTTGGGATAGTAGAGGATGATTGATTAAGAGAGAGTATGCGAGTGAGGGGAGGAAGGGGAAGGGGAAGAGGGAAACTGAGAATGAGATCAAAGGATGGAGTGGAAAGGTATATGGATGAGAGGGTTATGAGTTGAAGAAGGTCAGCCTGATGATAATGAACTGGGTGACATGGAGACTTTATGTTTGTGGTCACCCCTCATGAGATTGAGGTGTCTAGCTAAAGAGTTCAGCTCTTGCATCATTTGACCTAGAAGATACTATAAATCACTCAGAATTAAACATTTAGAGTGAGGAATGATGTACACAGATAAGGCAGCACCGGACATGCTCTCCAGCCAGAAAGTGGAATTATTATTAGCAAACTTACATAATCTTGGCCTTTCTTACAGTCTCCTACACTCAGACTTACAACTGGTATACTGTACTCTTTTCAGTGTCTCATGTCTAAAATTTCCAAGTGCTTTCCCCTACCTTGCCTACACATCCTATGTAGAATACTCGTCAACTGTCCTATTTCCTCTACTATCATAACTTTTCAGACTAATTCTACAGGCATACCCTGCAATACAATACCCCACCATAGCAATGGGAAAAAAAATTAACACCCTTCCCCACCTATCAATGGTCAATCCCCAGTTATCCGATGGTTTTTTCTTTCCGGTGGTTTCTTTTTTAACCGATTTTGATATTTTAGAGTTAGATTTTGTATTTAGTTTGATTTATAAGCTGTTTTTAGACTTAGATTAATGTGTTTTAGTCATAGGTGGGGTGAACACTGTCATTTTTGGGTACAGTTTACCAAGTTTGATTTTTTCCAGACATTTTTGATGATTTTCATATATTATTTTTGGGTTTAAAGTTATCTGGGGGTTTAGGTGAACTAGAGACTTGTCTTTGGACTCATCTGGGTGGGTTTTGGACTTGGTTGGGGGAGATCCCAAGGCTGTCCAATGCATCCCTATACTTTCTGTGTTATAATGTGCCCGATTGACAATACCCTGACTTAATGATGAGTTTTCCCAAACGCATCCCATCGTTATAATGAGGATGGCCTGTATGTACAGTACCCATGCCTAAATATTGGTACATGTATTAAAATACCCTCATTCACTTTCCATGTAACCAGTACGGTTATTTTCGGGTTCAGAATGTAGGTTCTTCTTAGGATGAGCTACTTTTCTGTGTCATTCTTATCCACTTCCTTTCATGTGCTTTCCTCTCTTTCTGTTATTGTACCAAGATACAAACAATGTATGTCTGTTTACCAACACAACTACTGTACTTACGCCAGTCATAGTCTGTCTGTCTAGTTTGCCGTTTCCTCCTTCATTCCTAGGATCTCCCTGAATTTTGTCCTCTCAACTCTTCTTTCCATTTTGACTCCCTCATTTAAATTATTATTTTTTTCTTCCCATGTAACTTGAACTTTTTTACATTCATCACCAGGTTTCCCACTGTCGGGCACTCTTCATTCTGTCGTTGTTCAGTCTGTCCATATACCAACTCTGTGCATTTTTTTATTCACTCAACTACATCACTGTATACTTTTACACTCTTCCTTACTAAAATTCATTTATCACACTCTTGATTAATCTTACACCTTCTGCTGTTGGGAAGCTCTGTTAAATGATTTACCTCTCTCCTTCATTTACTGTCATTAATACTAATTATTTACATCTCTCCTTTGTTTACTGTCAGTAATTCAAATATTTACATTTCTCCTTCACTTACTGTCAGTAATTCAGATTATTTACATCTTCATTTACTGTCAGCAATTCAAATTATTTACATCTCTCCTTCATCTACTGTCAGTAATACAAATTATTTACATCTCTCCTTTATTTACTGTCAATGATGCACTTCTGTCAAGTAGTAGTTGGTAAAAGAACATGTTAGTGTCTTTGTCACTTGTCAACCAGCCATTTCATTTTCCTGATTACTGTGCGGTTCACATAATCCTTCCCTGCAATTCAGTCTTTGATTACACACTATCCTTCCATACTTGCACTGTACATTGTAGACACCATAATCTTACTTTTGCAAACTTTTATGCTTTATGTCAGACATTATTAATTACCACTAACTTACTTAGCTTCTTTCTCTGTAAAGAATCCTGTGGAATTTTCCTATCATGCTTCACTCTTATTCCTTCTTCTGGTGTTCTTTCTTTCTGATATAGCATCATTTGTATGAATGTTAAACAGCCATCTTCAGGTAAATATTGAAGTAACCAAATCCTTTTCTGTGTCATCACTTTTCCCCATTTTTTCTTGTGAGTTTCTGTGGTTTTTGAACAGTTTCCTATGCACTGCATTAGACATTTTGATACCTCTTTAGTTGTTAAATTTCTTTTCTTGCTGCCCCCCACTTAAGATAGTAGTAGAATAATTGTCATCTTCCTAGCTTTGAGTATAGCAGTTTCCACCCATATTACTTAATTCCCATGCATTAGCTCTTACACTGTTACACTCACCACTCCTGCATCCTTTCTCAGCTCTGTCTATTTGCTGCTGTTCTTAATTTCTTCATTCATTAATTTCCCCAACATACTTCCCTTCTGTTCCTTACTTCTTTGTTTGTGTATAGCCAGACATCTTAAGCATAGAAGGGGTGGCCATGAACAAATAGCCTTCACGTCACCAGAGCTGTCTTTCCTCTAGCTGACAGTACCCTCATTCATAGCTTGTACCTCACAACCAGATTTCTCCTTATACTTTGCAGCCCTTGTTTCTCCTCGCAGCTCCCTCTTTTACCACTTTTACGTACAATCACTCGTACTTCATGCACAAACTTAAGGGAAAACTTTGAACTAGAATCCAAAGATCATGTTTACAGTTGGCAAGCAGCACTGGATCATCTTCAGATTTGAAATACAGTACTGTCGTATAGTTGTACTCAGTATGTCAGTCTTGTTTTGACCCCTCTTGTTGCCCCTTCTATTTCTACATTGAGCATCTCTAGTGACCTCACATGCTCTTCTTTTCAGTATTCATACTAAACCACTCGCTTCAACATCCGTCCATCCTTAACATATGCTTCACCAGCATCATAAAATCCCTTTACAGCATTCAAGTTTTCCATCTGTCCACACTATAAATATATATATCCTTCCATAACTCTTCTTTATTCACCTTTTAATGTTTATTTTCTACAGTAATAAGTAATAAGTGAAAGACTAACGAGGAGAGTGTATGTGAGTGAGGTGGAGGGGGCGAGAGGGAGGGGGAGGCCGAGGATGAGATGGAGGGATGGAGTGGAGAGGTATACGAGAGAGGGGGGTGTGAGTTGGGAGCGTGGTAGTGAAATGGCAGGGGACAGAGTGACATGGAGGCGATTTGTTTGTGGCCACCCCGTGCGGGATTGAGGCGTCTGGCAGTAGATATAGAATAAGTCTTCCAGATTTTCCCCGGTCCTGCAGTGTAATTTTATCTATACTGTTTATCTTAACCATTTCAAAGCTACCCTGTACATCACTTACAAAGCTCCAACCTTTCCTGAAGTTACTCTACATCATTTACAAGATTTTCAAGACTTGGGTGTCAATTTTACACTCTTAATCACTATTTTTTATCACCACCATCCTTCTAACACTTGCTACTACTAAAGAATAAGTGGATAGGGTTCTCAGTGTTGAAAATATATATATATATATATATATATATATATATATATATATTTGATGGTAAAGAACTTAATCTTGCATTGATGGCTGTGCATCTGTGGGGTGGTTTGACTCTTTCAGTAGTAATTGGAGTGTTTCTGTCGTATAAAATGCTGCCAGTTGATTGGGTCGGAAAGCACTTGACAAAGTGGATAGACAAAAATTGTGGAAAACATTAAGAATATACGGAGTAAATGGGAAGCTGTTGAATGCCATGGAGAGTATGTATGAGGGTCCTAAGGCTGCAGTGCATGTGGGTAGTGAACTGAGTGAATTTTTCTCTCTGAATGTTGGATTGAAATGGATGTGTCATGTCTGCATGGTTGTTCAATCTATATATGGATGGGGTTATAAAAGAGCTACAAGGTAGAGCAGTGGATGTTGGAGCAGCCCTAATAAGAGAGGGCAGCGTTTGGATACTTCGTGTTCTGTTATTTGCAGATGATACGGTACTGTATTGTTAAGTGAAGACGAAGGGGAACTGCAAGGCTTGGTGAATGAGTTTGGGAGAGTGTATAAGAAATGGAATCTAAAGGTGAATGTAGGGAATAGTAAAGTTATGGTCTTCGAGAGAAATGAAGTCACTGATGCACAGTGAGGTTGAATGCTGAAGAAATGGAAAATGTGAGTGCTTTTAAGTACTTGGGTAGTGTGATATGGAAGTTTGGAAGATGAAGTGCTTGAGAGGGTGCAACAGGGAAGAAAGGTTGCTGGTTCTTTGAAAGCAGTGATAAGAGATAGGGAAATGAGCATGAAAGTAAAAAAGTAGCTGCATGATGGTATTGTGATACCAACTCACTTATGGAAATGAAGCAAGGACCTTGTTGGAAGGACACACATCGAGAGTGAGAGCAGTGGAAATGAGTTATTTGAGAGGAGCATGTGGAGTTACATGGGGGGACAGACTGGCAGATGAGGAAGTGAAGGAGCATTGTGGTATAGATGTGGATGTGATAGAAAGCATTTGGAGAAATATACCAGTATTAAGGTGGTTTGGCCATACAGAGGGGATGGAAAGTGAGAGGCTAACGATCAGAGTGTATGCGAGTGAGGAAGATGGGGGGAGAGGGAGGGGGATGCTGAGGGTGAATAGAGGGGTATATGAGAGAGGGAGGGTGAGCTGGGGGGAGGACAGCAAAGTGGTGGGGGACAGGGCAACATGGAGGCCATTTGCTTGTGGCCACCTCTTAAGGGATTAAGGCATCTGGCAAAAGATAGGATTGGGTTGGTCACCTACCCTTAAATTATATGTTGTTGACTCAAGTACTGGTAATTTAATTCTGGCTGCTATACCTAAAAGGCTTTTCTGTTACATTGTCCTTTAGCTAGACTGCAAATAGCTGTGGGAAAGTCATTCAGTTGATTAAATTGGAAAGGCAGTATAAACTATGTGAATTGCTTCTCCATACAAACATCCTGTTTCAGTCCTCATCAGTACTTTACTTCTGCTTGCATGCCTTACTTGTTCTCACATTTATATACAGTATCCAGCTGTCATCTTGGCCTTCTGTGCTGCCTTTCACTTTCAAAAGTATTCATACCATTTTCATTACCTTGTTTATATCCATTCTCTGTATGACCTTACCATCTGAACACCCTTTTTACCCTCCAACCTTACTCCGTCCACATCATCGCAAATACAGTACTGTAATTTTTGTATTTTAACCATTTCCTAAACAGGTTTATTTCCTCAGACTTAGACATTTATGTGGGCACTAACACATCTTTATTCAGCCCACTTGCACCCTCTAATCTCAGACCTCAATCTTATCTGCACTGTCCACCTTTATTTGAGGCACTCTGTCTATTGCTGTTCTGTTATTTAGCTTGTTACATATCTTTTCTATGATTTCACAGAGATACTGTAAATTCTTTCACCAGTTTGTCCTCCCACCAACACGTCACACTCCTAGCCAGCAGCTCTTTCAGTTATATTAATTCAAATCAGATCACTTTTACATGTACATACCCTGAACTTAACCAGTCTTTGTCTTTATCTCTTTATCACTGTCTTTTTACACTTATTGTCTGATTAGCTTTTCTATCATCTGATTTCTTTCTTGTATCCACACCAACCACTTTTCTTCTGCCATGGCTGTCTCAGTCTCCACATCCCAACAAACTTTTCTTGCTTGTGAACACCTTTGCAGTGATTCAAAGCTCTTAACATTCCTAAGAAAAAACTTTCTTTATGAATTCCACAATTTTACGTGTGTTATCTCCTTTCTATATTGTCATACCTGCTACACTATACTATGTTGACACCCTCAACTTTCCTTTACTAAATATTGTTATATCCATCTTCACATAAACCAGTGATACCCTTCCTCATTGAACACTGTACCCTTTGTTGTATCATCAAATTTGGTCAAATATCCATTTTTTTTCTTTTCAATATTTTCCATTTATCAGTTCTGAGATTAATACTTTGTTCTTTATTGGTCTGATATATGATTACTGTATAGTATTCATCCCATTTCCTCCCTCATGAATACTCACTTCTTGTCACATTCATTTGTATATTTTTTGCATCTTTTAAGTTTCTTAGTTCCAGAGAAATTTGAACTCATTTATTTTCCAAGCTTTTCTTCACCCATTTCTTTCACATACTGTACTTTTCTCTTGCTATTGGCCTGGTAATTCCATCGTCACAAATAATTTCACGTACCTAAACCTTAAAGATAGAGCCATGGAGGGTTGTGTTGGTGTGCGGAATACTGAGAGGCATAAATAGGAAGTGAGGCTGAGTTGGGGTGCTGTGGAAGGAATGCATGAGTGAACTGAGGAGATAAATGAGTGATTTTTGCATGGATTAATTTGTGGCGCACATTTGTGAATTTGAAGGAGTGAAATTAGCTTTGATGATAGCATATGCACCTTGTAATAATTAAAGTGCCAATATGTAAATGACAGGTTTGGGAATTATCAAAGTATAGTGAGACTAAATACTAGGGAACTGAAGGTGTAGCCATCATTTAATGAATTTTGTTCTAGTGAGGTGTTGTCAAGTTACTGAGAGACACTTACAAAGCTGGGATAGGACAAGAGATAGGCTGATGAGTTGGTAGGTGTTGATGGGTTGATGTGCAACGGGAGGGTGGGTCAGATGGAGGGTGGTGGATAAGAGGGAATTTGAATATGTAGCTACTTATGTGAGGTCAGGCCAGATGGAGGATGATGAATTTATAGGAATTTGGATATGCATGGAATATAGAAATGTGTGGTATGTGTGGGTCAGTGGGTGTATTGAGGACAGTACAAGTGGAGGATGATGGACTGGAGGGAAAAGAGCTGTGTGTGCTGATACTGTATATAGGTAACCTTTCAGTATGAGGATGTCTGTTACTCTGTTTCTTTTTGCTGCTTCTGGACTGTTGTATTCAGTTTAGGAGAGCTCCCTCATAAGGACAAGTTAGATACTATATACCCCACTTGTACCCTTTCACTAGGAAAGATCTACCCTAAGTGTAGCAAAATTGTCTATAGTTATGATATCAAGATTGAAGTAGCAAACATATTTTTGTGTTGAATCAGTTAATTTAGTAACAATTATCAACAGCTGATACAGATTACTTGCCACAAATTTATTAGGGGCTTTATTGCTCTAATTGGGTGGATGAAGGTGTTACAAGCACAGAGGGACTGACTAGGAATTTGTAAGCGAGGTCAAGGGGAAGTGGGAAGCCGAGGATGAGATGGAGGGATGGTGTGAAGAGGTACATACAGGTGAGGGTCATGTGAGTTGACGAGAGTGCAGCTTGATATTGGAAGACAGGGTGACATGGAGGCAGTTCATTAGTGGCTGCCCTTTTCTGGATCAAAAGACATTGTTGTAGAGAATGATAGATTTATAGAACTGTGTGAGCAAAAAGTGTGCTACATTACACAGTACATTTAGTAGCAAATGAGGAGGTGAACATACTGTACCTTACTGTACTGTACCTATTCCATGGGGATCATAAATTGCTGTCAGTAGTTGGAGGCTTGCCATAGGACAAAGTTCCCTACGAGCAAAAACCTCCTCAAAACAAGCACAATTTTAAGGTTATAAAAGGATGGATCTAATTAGGCTGTGTTGCGGACATTACCCAACTGTCTTCTTAAATATAGTACTGTATGGTGTGGTTAATGCATTAGGTGGTGTACATGCATCAGTATGTGAAGCTGTACCCTGTACAGTGTAGCAATTAATATTATACTGAATAACATTTATTGAGCTGAGACAAAAGATAGGTCTGCACAGGGAATCGGTCAACTATCTCGACACTAGATTTCTTAAAATAGATCATGAGGTCTAACCATGCATTTTTGTTTAATGTTGTTAACTTGAACCACTTCTTATGATGATATCTATTTTGCTACCACCAAATGATTTTGTTTGTTATATAAGGACCTTTTGTACTAAAGGTTTTGAAATGAATGCTTAAGTCAAATAAGATTAATCTGGAGATGGCAAGAATGAAGTATAAAAGAAGTCTGTATGAGATGTCTCTCCAAAGCCAAATAATATTGTCTGGAGATGACAGTAATAAAATATAAAGGATGTTGCCATATTCAAGGGGTTAAATAGTTAGGGTAATTTATGAGTGACAGTGCTATGTCTTGCTTGTTCCTTCTGTGTTTCTGGGGTATGGTAATCATGAACTTGAGACAAAATATGGTGAATATGAGAAGGAGGGGTACTGTGAATGTGGGTGAAAAGGCTGAAGAATTTGTGAAAACAAGTGAAAGGGAAGTGGTTGAAAAAATAACTGAAAAAGATAGAAAGAAGTAAGTAGACCATGTACTGTACTGTATGTACTTGAAGGTTGAGTAAGTGAACTGAGTGTGAAAAGAGTGGCAATGTATTATTGAAATTGTTTATGTAATGTGATTTTTCCAGTGCTTTTTGTACGTGTCAGTAAAAACTGAAGATCTGATTCTGAAGTGAGGGTAAGGCTGTGTAGGATGGTGATGTAGATTATTATTTGTACAAAAGCTTGAACAGTGATACATTCATAAAGTACTTAGAATAAATCTTTGACTGCAGTTTTGCCAGTGGCTGATGCTTCATAAGTGTTAACATTGCTGTTCCGGGAAGATTTTGGAGTTTGCTTAGTATAATATTTTGTTTAATAAAGGTAATGCAGTAACATGCATTAAGCATTGTAAGTTGAATTTTATCTAGTGTTAGTGGTTGTAAAGTGGTAGGATTACAGTTATGGAGAGCACAGCAAAAGATTCTGAAGCCCATCCATGCTTTATTTACAGTACTTCATATCCTCCAGACTCCATGCATCGTGTATTAAAAAAAAAAAAAAATTGAGAGGGGAAAAAAGAAGCTCCAAACTCTTCCTTTCCAAAGAAAGGTGAAGAAAAAAATATATGTACAACAAGATTTTGTGATGTTTCAGAGATATGCTCCAAAATATCACATCATTCCAGAGGAAGTTGAACTAAAATGTACAGTAAGACCTCATTGTATGTTAGGGATGCTCCAGAATATCACACATATCCAAAGAAAGTTTGGCAAAAACAAAGTAGTGTATAGAACAGAAAGACATCATTGTATGTAAGGGATATTGTAACTTTTACTGGTAGTATAATTTAGGGGCAATGGGTAAAGCAACATAAGTAGAAATGAGCCCTTATTTGCTAATTTTCCTGTAGGTTACTGTGAACTTAATTGCAATAAAAGGCATCATATAGGAAGAACACAAGATGTGTGCTTATCACCCTGTCAAGCAACATAAGTAGAAATGAGCCCTTATTTGCTAATTTTCCTGTAGGTTACTGTGAACTTAATTGCAATAAAAGGCATCATATAGGAAGAACACAAGATGTGTGCTTATCACCCTGTCTTGCACCATCGGGCTGCCTTCCCTCCAGCTTGTACCACTCTTTCATCGTATCACTCTGTCCTCTGCGTTCAAACTGTCCTCTCTCCAGCACACACCACCCTCATTCATGTAACTGTCCATCTCATCCATGGTCTCCCCATCCACCTGATTTACATGCTTTCTCCAGGTCAGATTCTTATATTCCATCCACATGGCCAGCAGTCATCTCAGCTCTTTTCAGCACCTCCACATCATCACCAAATGCATCCAAACTTCCTGCATAACTGCATTTTCTCCTCTCAGGTCACTACTTTTCACTCTCTCATTCTTGTCTTGGGTGCTTCCAATATAGTCCAAGCTTCACATCCACAAAGTGGAGATAACAAAGGTGTTATGCAAAGATAAGAATGCTCTACCTCCTATATTTTGTCATTGCCCTCTGTGTACCAGCAGCCGTCTTTCGCAGCTGTACCCTTTGTAGCACTTTATTATTTAAGCCCCTGTCCTTGCTTGTCATACTACCTAAGTACAGTTGTTTGAAAGCATTCATGTTCTTCCCTTTCTGACCATTTAACCTCACTGTCCAGTCATTAACTTCATTCCTCTCAAACACCATGTCTTACTCTTTGTTGCATTTTTTCTTTTTTGATGTCCAGACTCAATTCACAGATTCTGTAACTCCCACTCACCTTCATTTAATACATTGTCATCAGCAAACCATAGTAAATGCAGTTTCTATGTTGTGGGAATGTAAGAAAATGTTCTGGAAAGTGGTAAAGTGAGTTAGACAGGGTGTCAAAGAAGTTAGTTAAGGAGTGAAAGATAAAAATGGTAGAATACCAGTGGAGAAGGGAGAAAAAGTGAGCAGATATAGAGAACACTTTAAGGAACCTAGAGAATGAAAGTCTATCTATCTGTCAATTGCCAGACACCATAATCCCATAAGGGGTGGCCATTTGACTTTGAGTTATTAATTTTACGGGGAGGGGCAGTAACCCTCCACCAACCCACTTGTTGACACATAGGGAGCACGTATGGTTTGGTTATATGGTTACCACCCAGCGTTGTAAATGGTTTCTTGGCTTACTGGAAACCATTTGGCTTGTCACTCAATGTAAAGCCACCTGTAAAAGAAAGAAAAGCAGTAAGAAGTGACAGGAAAGATGGGAGAAATAGGAAGAGAGGAGGGCAGGCACAGAAAAAGAATGATAAGGCTGAGGAAGAAGTAGGCAGCACTACGTAATGCAAGTATAAGTGGCTGGGGAATGGCTGGGAGACAAGGGATGTGAGAAGAGAGGAAGAAATCAGTTGAATGGAAGTTGTAGAAACAATGAAGAAAGTCAAAGTGGGGAAAGCCCCAGGAATTGATGGAGTGTGTGATGAAATGCTGAAGCATGTGGGAGAGATAGTAGTAGAATGGATGTGGAAAATGTGCAGTTTGGCCAGGGAGGAAGGTAGAGTCCTGGAGGATTGGAAGTCAGGTATATTTATTCCCCTATACAAGGAAAAAGGGGAGAAAGAAGTGTATGGTAATCATGGAGGTATTTCTTTACTTAGTGTAATAGGAAAAGCATATGATAGGATACTTAGTGACAGAGTTAGGGAAATGACAGAGGAATTAGTTGGAGAAGAACAGGTCTCCTAGCGATGGGCGAAGGCGGTTGTGAATAAATAACTTCAGGGAAGATTTAAATATAATTTGGAGTGATTATGATTTTTATTGTCTTCAGTAGATCAAAATTGACTTAGTGCATATAACACAAGAGCAGTTGTATGCTAGATAACTCTAGGGGCGCTCTTCTCCCTCTTCTGTGTAGTGTGTTGCCTCTCTGCCCTCTCTCGTCAGTCTGCCTCTCATCCTGTCTTCTCTGGTCTAAGGAAAAGGCTCGTCACGTGGACTGTGCGTGCCCCAGGACCTTCTAGAACACTGTATGTGTGTATGTATGTTTGTGTCAGCTTCCCACGGTAGAAAGGTGTAAAGTCTGTTACTTCCTGGGCTGGTCAGGTAACACCTTGCAATATCCCCACTTCCTTATCTCTTTCACTCTCTCTAGCCTCCTATAATATACAAGTTATATATGCTAGAGTTTACAAATATTTACAGTTACGACACAGGGAGGGTTTAGGAAGGGAAGAGGTTGTGTAAATCAGATACTCATTCTTAGTTCTTTGGTGGAAATGTTTCTAGAGAAGGGATAGAAGTTGTACGTAGCCTTCATGGATTTGGAGAAAGCATATGAGAGGATGTATAGACAAGGCTTGTGGAAAGTATTAAGAATATATGAAGTAAATGGGAAGTTGTTGAATGCCGTGAAGAGTATGTATGAAGGTGCTGAGGCTGTAGTGTGTGGGAATAGTGATCTGTAAATTTTTCTGTTTGGAGGTTGGATTGAAACAGGGATGTGGCATGTCTCCATGGTTGTTCAATCGGTATGTGGATGGGGTTATAAAAGAGATACTGTACAAGGTAGGGCAGTGGATGTTGGAGAGGCCCTAATGAGAGAGGGCAGTGTTTGGAAACTCCCTGTACTGTTGTTTGCAGAGGATAGTGTGTTGTTAAGTAAAGACGAAGGGGAGCTGCAAGGCTTGATGGATGAGTTTGGGAGAGTGTGTAAGAAATGTAATTTAAAGGTGAATGTAGGGAATAGTAAAGTTATGGTCTTTGAGAGAAATGAAGTCTGTGAATGTGCAGTGAAGTTGGATGAGGAGAAAATGGAAAATGTGAGTGCGTTAAGTACTTGGGTAGTGTGATGAGTAAGGATGGAAGTTTAAAGGGTGATGTGCTTGAAAGGGTACAGCAAGGAAGAAAGGTTGCTGGATCCTTGAAAGGAGTGATAAGAAACAGGGAATTGAACAGGAATTGAAAAAGTTACTGCATGACAGTATTGTGTTACCAACTCTGATGTATGGAAGTGGACCTTGTTGGAGGGACAGAAGTCAAGAGTGAGAGCAGTAGAAATGAGATATTTGAGAGGAGCATGTGATGTCACATGGAGAGAGAACATGACAAATGAGGAAGTGAAGGAACATTGTGGTGTGGATGTGGATGTGATGAGATAGGAAGCGTTAAGAAACACATTGCGGTGGTTTGACCATGTGGAGAGGATGGAGAGCAAGAGACTGATGAGGAGAGTGTATGTGAGTGAGGTGGTTGGGGGGAGAGGGAGGGGGAGACCAAAGATGTGATGGAGTGGAGAGGTATATGAGAGAAGGGGGGTGTGAGCTGGGAGCATGGCAGTGAAATGGTGGGGGACAGGACGACAGGGAGGCAATTTGTTTGTGGCCACCCCATACGGGATTAAGGCGTCTGGCAACAGATAGATATATAGTCTCTTTGCCCTGCCCTCCCTCACTAGGAGATGCCTACATCCATTGTCCTACCTGCTTTGGATTTCTTTTATAGCACTGTCAATATTTAAAGATGGTGGAGACAACACATCCTGGTTTTAGTCCAGCAGTCAAATTTAAGAATTCAGTCAGTTCATTTTCCAAATACATTGCTGACAGTGCTCCCTTATACATGCTCTAACATCATTCAATAAATTCCCATCTGCTTCATTTTTTCTCAGCACGTTACACATTCCTTTTCTGTCTACTCAGTCATAAGCTTTCTTCTGATTCATAAAGACAGCATATGGCTTCAGTACATCACATCCTTCCATCTTACTGATCTCTTCTTCCTTTCTTCCCTATCATTTTCCAACCATTCCCTCACTGATTAAACTAGCACTGCTTTTGCTTTCTGCATTGAACAGCTCAGTAAAATACACTCTTTGTCTGATCAACTGCTTTTGCTCTCTGCATTGAACAGCTCATTAAAATACAGTACACTCTTTGTTTGATCAACTGCTTTTTTCCAAGTGCATTCTGTCATTTTTATGTCACCACCTTGGTGCATCTTCTATCACCTTTCCTTACTTTCATGACCTTCTGCCATAATAATTAAATATACTACTTCCGTTTTATGTTCAGGTTTCTTCCATATCCTTCATTCCCCCCCCCCACACACTTTTTTTTTTTCTGTCCCTAATCAGCCTAATAAATATTCATAGGACTTATGGCAACACATAGTGCCAATGTGAATCACTAAGTAGGTTATCCAGAATAATTCACAGTGATATTAAGATTCAGAGCTCCTGTTTTGTATTTTCAGCACAGGCTATATCCAACTGTGTTGGTTAATAGCAGCTTGAAGAACTTGGTGCTTTATATTTGCTTTCCACACACACTACTCAGTTTTTGTCACACCAGAACGCAAAACTAATTAAGAATTATAATGTGCAGAACATATTAAGGATACAGCAATTGTCATACTTTGATTTGAGGTGAGGGTGGAGTTTTGTTTTGACAAATCAATTTCAGTCAGCTGGTGGAAGAATGATTATTTATTTTTCCCCCCAGATTATCATTAAATTAGATTAACTGACCTTGAGGAATGTAAAAGAAATTCAGTTATCATCCTGTGAATATTAAGCGAGCTATACCGTAACCCCTTTTTTTTCCTCCTCTCCAACGTTCCTACTCACTTCGCCATAAGTGCATCTTCCCTTTTGCTATTTATCCATTTCAATTGCCTTATGTTCATCCTACTCTCCTCCCATTCTTTCATATGTATCTTGTATATCTGTGGATCAATTTATTCCAGAAGGTATTGGCTATTACTATTCCAGCACAGGATATCCATCAGGACATTACCATTCCCATCGGCATCAGTGGGTTCACCGCACTGGCCAACCACCTCATCTGTCAGTCATTCCCATCTCTAGCTACTATTCACATCCCCAGTTAGAAGTCCACTAACAACCTTCAGACTTCTAAGCAAGCTTTTATATCTTCTAGAGCTCTGCTTATACTGTACTGTACTTGTGTGGTCCTTGATTGAAGCAAATGCACACACAATTGTCCATACCGTACTTGTATTCTTATTTCATTACTATACAGTCTTTGATCCAGCTAATCCCTTTATCCACTTTATGTGTATTTACAGCTCAAATAGCACCTGCTCCTTGAATTCGTTTTGTATACGTAACCTAAATAACACCTACCCCCTGAACTTTAAGTGAAATGACTTGTCTTTTCTAATGATTGCAC
>JAGKTI010022766.1:0-15110 GCA_018397915.1 Birgus latro
CTCTCTCTCTCTCTCTCTCTCTCTCTCTCTCTCTCTCTCTCTCTCAAACGGTATACGAGTAACAAACCCCAGCCATCCTACGGATGGAAACCCTTCTGAGCTAAATCTGACTGGGACGCCTTAACCCTCTATACCACCAGGCGTCATTTGGTTGTATGGTTTCCACCCAACGCACTTTATGATTTCCCGGTCTACAAGAAACCATTTATCTTGCCACTCAGTGCAGGAAAAGTAGGTCAGTCTCTTGCGCCTAACTGTTCCAGACTAGATTTGGTTTTTAGCTTCGTGTTCTTAAGACCTGAAAGGGATCAGCTCAGTTTGACGCTCCCATTCGCAAAACTGCGAGGGCAAAGGCATGTGACAGCCCCAGTGTTTTACAGTAGCCTAACATACAGACGCAACGACCATTAGATGTGGTTAGCCAGTATGCCGCATTGCACTGTGCATTCAGCAACAAAGCAGAGATCCCAGTCCCTCTTTACGCTCATCATATGTGCCAAAAACATTGCATCCTTTATGAATTCGAGGCTGAACCGCACCTTCACAATTTTTATCTTAACACGAACGACTGGTATGTTTTACATTTTTATATTGTTTGAGGTAAAAACTATAAACTCTGTTTGCAACCATCACTTATGCAGTTTATCCTAGTGTGTTTTATAATGAGTGAGGATTTGGGTGGCTGCACACGAAGTGTGAAACAACTCTAGACAGTTGATTAACAGCGACAAACAAAAAGTAAAGACGATGAACATGCCATACTCGTTTTACTCTAACCCGGCCTAGATTTTCGTCCTTTTGCAGAATATTTCACTAGGTCAGTGGCAGAATGAGGCGATGCTTTAATTGGCTCTGTATCTGATTCGTAACAATTTTTCATGACTAGCGTCATATTCAAGTTACACTTCAACATTCGAGATGGAGAGATGGAAATTCCAGGCCAAGTTAAAGTAAAGAGTACAATGATGTCACACACTAATGATGGACGTTCAAGAACGTTACCTTGAGAGAGTAGCCGAGAATATCAGTGGTGTGATGGAAATGGTACAGAAGGACTGCCAAGACTGTGCACGACACTACTGTTGTAACCAACATAAGGATCCACATATGAGTGGAAAAAGGGTACACGACGTTCTTCCAGAGAGGGGCAGGAGGCGGCACACCAGCTAAGAGTCCAAAACTGAACTCAAAGTATGGATATGTGAAGTCAAAGTCAGAAGTCCTGTCACGAGTGATAATTAGCGAATTGATTGCCATATCTGATTGTCCGTCAAGCAATGCACCAATCAGTCCTTCCCACTTCCCGTTGACTTTGACTCCCCATATTATAATGTCTCTTTGAATAAGTATATGTGAAAAATTAAGTTTATCTCCAATTATCCGTAATGTATCCGGGTTCATTCCTACGCATACACCGTTCTTTTTGTATACAAAAGGATTATCCGTACAAATAGTTCCCACTCGGAACACCTTGCCTCCAAAATCAAGGAATCTTGGCGGGAAGAGCGACTGGCGTTTGCTAAACCTCTGGGGAGTCCACACGCCGAGGGGCGCCTTGGTGAGCGGGCGGCCTTGTGCAGAGTGCTGGGTGGGCAGGCTGGTGTAGGCGTTAAGGTGGAGCTGGCCAGCCTTGACTGATGGCTGCAGGAGCAAGATGAACTGTGAACGCTGGACAACCGACTGAACGAGCACGGACGTGGTGTTGAGGTGCTGGTCCAGGCAGAAAAGGATGAGGTAATTGGGGTTCCAGTGTCTGTTGTCTGCCAGAAGGAGGAAGAAGGCGGTTGGGTTGTTGTGGAAGAGGATGAGGGCGGTGAGAAGGGAGCCTTTGGTGTGGTGGGCGGGACGGGTGGTGTTGAGGAGTGAGTACTGGGTGGTAAGGATGACGGGCGTGAGGGAGGCTCCGGCCGCTGCCACTATCCGACTCACGTCAAGCTGTCGCTGGCTGTGGTCCTCGGTGACCAGCAAGAGATTGTGGCCACGCAACGGACCCGACACCAATGCTTTCAGAGCTTGGAGGAGCAGGGCAGGACAGTCTGGGGTAGAGAGGAGTGTGGTATTAGATGAAGTACCGTTGCTATACTTGGTGACAGCCATATAAAACAACTGTACTAGTGACGTGGTTGGCGGTTGGTAAAACAACTGTACAAGTGACGTGGTTGGCGGTTGGTATAGCTTACCTGACTGTAAAGAAGAAAACTGAAGTGATGCAGCCACAGCGGGAGCGTAGAAAAGGAGGAGAAAGAAGAGCAAGCTGAGTTGATTCCAAGACTGCTTCATGGTGACTGAGACCACCACTTCTGGTCACACCACCTTCAGATTTCCATCTGTAATAACACCTCGACCTTTCTGTCTGTCACGACGCATGTGAAGATTAGGTATTCAAGAGATAATCTGGAAATTGAAATTGACTCTGTATAATGGGAGAGAACTTTTCAGGGGAATAACAGCGTGACCTTAATCTCAGAAAGCAATCAATGACCAGGAGTCAGAAGTAAAAAATAGGGGAGTTTTCCTGACCAGTACCAAATCCAAAACTTGTTTGTAACATACGAGTGTTGCCAAATAATCGAAATTATTATCGTGGAAAAATGGCCCTACACCAATGAGAAATTGTGTTCAAGGACGAAAATACTATCATCCTAGAAACGACGACATAAATGAATTTAATCCTTTGTCAGAGAATTCCCGTAACTAATTCAATTCGTCTTGATTTTGCCACAAAGAAAAATCAGTATGAAACTAAAAGTAAAAATGTATATGCAAGAAAATGGATAAGCTAATAAAATAAAATAAGGCTGGAAACGTGCAAAATGTGTCCTTCCCAGAAAAATTACGAGTGTAAAATTCAAGCTCTGCTCATTTCAGAATGTCTGGATTCATTGTGTTTAAAATACTGTAGGAAAATCATTGAGAAAAAAAGTTCTATAGCTCACCAGCTGCATATAAAGGAATGAGAGTGTCGGTTAACTCTTGCATTAAAGAACTGGCGTTTTTTTTTTTCGTGTCTATATGTTTTACAGCTTTGAGTTTCAGAAATAAACATATTTGTGGCAGATGTATTTGCATCTGATTTCTCTATTTAAATCATGGCTTTCTCGTACAGTAGTTGCATTACAAAGTGTAGTTTGTTCTCAGTTGATACGGAAATAAATCATTCACCCTCTGTTGTATTGTACTTAACCCCTTCAGTCCGATTTTTTTACTTTTTTTTAATGCAAGGAAGAAGGAACCAAAGGCCACAGGCCTGCATACTGTTCCTTCCAAGAAAAAGCAAAAGAGAGCCAAATTCAAGATCCGTTCATTTCGAGATGCCTGGACACATTGCATTTGAAAGACTGGAGATCACAGGAAGTAGGAAATACAGACAGAGGAAGACAGTTCCAGAGTTGACCAGTTGCATAAATGAAGGACTGGGGGTAACGGTTAACTCTTGCATTAAAGAGTTGGACAGAAAAGGGATGAGAGTTTATTGCTAGACGGGTACTATGTGCCCGACGTAGAGGTGGAGGGATGCAAGCAGACAGTTCAGAGGAACAGTGACCATTGAAGTAGCGATAGAAGAAAGATAAAGATGCAACAGTGGGGCGAAGAGACAAAAGTTGAAGGGAATCAGTAAGAGGAGGAGAGTTAATGAGACGAAAAGCCTTTGACTCCACCCTATTGAGAAGAGCTGCATGTGGGGAGCCTCCCCACACATGAGAGTTGTACTCCATACACGGGCGAATAAAACCCGTGTACAAGGTCAACAACTGTGCAGGGGTAAAGAAAGTTCGAAATCGGCTTAGCACACCTAATCTCTTGGAAGCAGATTTCACAAGAGATGTAATATGTTCTTTCCAAGACAAATCCCGAGAGAATGAAACCCCAAGCATGTTTAAGGATGATGCAGGACATAACTGTTCATTATTAAACATTAGTGGGTAATCCTGAGGAAGATTTTGTCAGGTTGATAAGTGTAAGAACTGAGTTTTTGATGCATTAAAAATAACAACAACGAGGAGATTTTATTCGGCTTTAGAAGAATCTTTTGTAATGAGGGAACTAATGAAGGCCAGTTTATTTTTAAATCCTCCCCCTCCCCCCCCCGTTCAAAAATTCTCTTCAGCAGAACGAAATCGTCTGAAGTTAATATAAAAATAACATGTGTAAAAGTAACACGCAAGAGGGCTATATTCTACAGGGACTAAGCGTCCCGATTCAGAAAATCGTTAGTAAGTGACTGACGGACAGCGCATTTTTGCAGACACGCTCTCGGATTTAAATATGTTTCGTAAAACTGGTGCTTAAACAAGTATGTACCGCATATATTTGTCACTGACCAGTATAGCCTGTTTCTTCTTCGTCCAGTGACTAATTATCACCCGCCCTTACCAAGGCGGAGCGATAATGTTCTTTGCCCGCGTCTGTGTGTGTGTGTGTGTGTGTGTGTGTGTTTTACCATTGTCTGTGTATGTGTGTGTTTTACCATTGTCTGTGTATCTATTCCCATAATATTTTTTTTAATAACAGAATAGTGGAAGGAAAAACAAATAAAAAAAATAATCCATACACCGGATTACTGGTGTCCTCCATTCATAAAAAATCTGTAATAGTTGGACTTGAACAGCTGTAGGTTGAAGTTTGGAGGGAAACAACTCTGGGGAAGAGAGTTGTGGAAGCGGCTTGAGCTATCAATATGAAACCTTTAGGGCATCAAGATATGACCAAAATCTTGGACAGGTTAAAAAATGGGCACTCTGGGTTACCAAAATGGCTGCCAAAGGTCAACTAGTTTTTATCACCCGCCTTTAGCACCATTATATCTCATGAACGGTTTGAACTATCAACATGAAACCTCAGGGTATCAAGATATGGCCAAAATCTTGGACGAGTTCGGGAAAGGGCACTCGGGGTCAAAGTCAAGTTCACCAAAATGGCTGGAAAAGGTCAACTAATTTTAATATGGATTGGCTTTTTGTGAAACGCGGTGACTGAATTCCGTGGAGCTTTGCTAATTTTCTTCACATTTGGTTTGTAGGTAGCTTATAACTTGGCCAACGGCATATTCTGACGGGCAATTAACATTCGGCTTCCGAATGCTTTTCTTTCATTTCTATTTCTTTGTATTCATTCAAAAACTTGTGTAAATTTATAAAGGGTGGTTCAGTATTCTGATGCACAAGATTAACACCAATTTATCAGTTGTCAATAAACGGATTCCAATTAAACTTCACACTCCCACACATCAGTCTATGTCAGTTATGTTCAGGGACTGAGAATATTCTTGATATTTGAACTTACAGATGTATCCTAGGAACTGCCCTTTACCCACCAGTGCAGTACTGAATAGCATCACTGGCCTATTGCACTGATCTGTAGTGATACTATCCTTCTTGGTAACTGAAGGTTTGACTGTAACTTCACTGGATTTTTTTTTCCAATGAGGCCACCTGAAGAGAAGCAGCAAGGCTTAAGTTCTCGATGAGTTCAAAGAAAGTATCATTAGGGAGACTCTAGCCTTCCCAGAGGATATGTTGCATGCAATACTCCCAAGTGTGGGAAATTGGGCTTTACTATGTTTAAGAGTTGATGGAAACTACCGGTGTCATCAGTATTTGATGTAATTGTAGATAAACTACAGTGAAGTGAATAAAGTAATTTTTTTTTAATGCAAGGGAGAAGGAACCAAACGCCAGGGGCCTGCAAAATTGCTCCCTTCAAGAAAAAACAAAAACAAGATAACAGAGAGCCATATTCAAGATCCATTCATTTTGAGATGCCTGGACACACTACATTTGAAAGACTTGAGATCGTAGACAGTACGAAAAACAGACAAAGGGAGGCAGTTCCAGAGTTGACCTGTTGATACATGAAGGACTGGGAGTAGCAGTTAGCTCTTGCATTAGAGAGTTGGACAGAAAAGAGATGAGAGTTTGATGCTAGACGGGTGCTATGTGCCTGCCGTAGTGGTGGAGGGGTGCGAGCAGACAGTTCAAAGGAGCAGTGACCATTGACGTAACGATAGACTAGAGATAAAGAAGCAGCAGTGCGGCTAAAAGAAAGATGTTGAAAGTAGCCAGTAAGAGGAGGAGAGTTAATGAGATGAAAAGCTCTTATAAAGTTCTTATAAATTTCACCATTAATAACAGATTCATTATTCTTTGGGTCTTGCAATAGTGAATAACCCTGTAGCTCATTTTATTTTTAGTCGGTTCCCTCTCATACGTCTGAATTTGCAAGTGTTTTGGCAGCAACACGAATATGGTTAAGTGACGTAACTCTTTGCTCAAGACAATTTCATTTACTGATAATAACAAACGACAGATGACACACACAACATTGTTGATATAAGGGCCTTATACTGTTTGAATAAATCCTCTGACGCAGTTTTTGCCATACCCATGCACAGAGGCACCTCAGTAAAGCGCTTGTCCCTAACTGTGTCACTGAATAACTCACTCATTTACTCACTTACACTACAGTTTTCAAGGATAGGGTCTAGATCTTATGGATGGGTGGGTGGGTGATGTTTTATGCAGAGAAACCGAAATTTGGCAGTTACAAACCTCCAACTGGACAAGACTTTAGGCACGGTTGGGCCTCTAAAGGCCACCCCTAGAAGGGGAAGGGACAGTCCCAGGGGCTTCCGGACAGCGTAAGTATGGATGATCTTAAATTCATACCAACGAACAAGGAATTTTGTACAGTGGTAGATCACCACCCAAAACAGGTTTTAGGCAGGGTGGGGCTCCCCCAACCTCTTACTGGGTCCCCAGGAAGGAACACCATAGTAGTTACTGAAAAATACAACATTTTGCAATGGTAGACTTCCACCAAGACTAGGTTTTAGGCAGGGTGAGAACCCCGAGGGCTGCCCCCACGAGAGGGGATGGGCAGAGATGCAGTTGCGCTACCATATTTTTTTACCTCGGAAAGCAAATTTTTGTAGAGTGCTACATCTTATTCCGGACTTTCCCACTCTCCACGTACAGGAGGTGAAGGGGAGGTGGGAGAGGCAGCTCCTGGGGCAGAAAACGCCGGTATGCACTTCCATTGCATTTTACCACAGAAAGCAAAATTTTATGTAGAGGTAACTTTCACTCGGGCCATGTTTTAGCCAGGATGTGATCCCCGAGGGCCATTCCCCCCCCGGTAAATGATTACTTCTTTCTCCTTAAAACCATGCTGGGGTAAGGTTTTATAATAATGGTTCTCATTGTCCTGCATCTATTTAGTACATCTATATTTACAGTTTATTCTTGCTACTTCGGGACGACGTATTTTACCTTAAAATGTCGAACTGGAAGGCTTATCTATATCACAGCTTGAGGTACTCCCCGAGATTAAAAAATCGTCTGGTAGCAGAAAAACACAAAATCCGCCATCTGATTGAAGAGGTTAATTCTTCATTCTAATGACACTTTCACTCCTGCTACCTTCAGAATGTTTTTGTTTTGCTCAGCTTTGGATCTTATAGTGAAGGAAGTACATGAAGACTATACTTTCTCTTTCCAGCTAAAAAAAAAATAATAATAATAATAATTAAACATATATGAAGACTGCAAGAATAAAATGCGAAAGACGCCAGTGCAGCAAAGTAGTTAATGAGCAGCGAGGTGAACGGAAGGAATTTATGAAAGCTGTGCTCAGAACGGCAGGGAGATAAGTAGTACGAGTGGGATGACTAGTAGGAAAATTTAAACACGTAGTAAGCAGGGGAAAAAAGAGGATCGCGAGCTAGTGAAGGATAAACTGCATGGGCGGTATTTACAAGGAAAGAGTGCGTGAGAGTCAAGGGTGGATAATGAGTTGAGGCGGAGTGGTTTTTCATTAACCCACTGTTTTCTGTGCGTTTTGAGACGCCAGGTATATGAAAGTGGTGCGTGCCTACTTACTCCGTCGTCCTGTTCATGAAGAAAGCTGTAAAGTAAACAAGAAGGGTCACTCAGAGTGTGTCATATCCGCTACCCAAAAATGGTCAAAAGGGCGAACATTTGTCTTCATTCTCCGACCTTAATCTTCAGCCGATTGTTATAAAAACTGACTTACTTCATCCTTGCCTTACCCTCAGCCCATACACTAAGTGTGGTCTAAATCGCACCAAAACTGAATTACCCTTGCTCTGCTACCCTGAAATATTGACCAAGTATTAAAAAGAAAAGTTTGCCCCTTGGCTTACCCCATCAGCCTTTACACAGAGTTGGTCCACAACGATTGAAAAGCATTTGAGTCATAGATTGAACTTTTGACCTTGCCCTGTGACCTAGCCCTGTGACTTTGACATTTGACTGGTTGTTTTCAAAATCGAATCATTTCATCTTTCCCTTACCTTCAACCTTTCCGTCACGTTTGATATAAATCGAATTAGAACTACTTAAGATTTCCTTACCCTGCGGCCTTTGCCTCCAACTAATTGTTCTAAAAACGATAGGTTTACGCCTCGGCTAACCAAGACTGGTTCAAATTATATAAACGCTTGTTTAATTCACACACACACACACACACACACACACACACACACACACACGCGCACGCGCGACACCCACGCGCACAAACACACACACACACACATGCACGCATGCACGCAAGCACGCAAAAACACACACACACACACACACAGGTAGATAGATATTTATTGACCACAAAAATTCATCCACAGAATAAAACCATGCACAGTAAAACATAAAAAGGTCCAAATGCTGACGCAAACATTAAAACAAGAAAACAACACAAATACAAACCACAAACAGTAAAACAAAATGGCAATCGATATGCACAAAAAAAAAACATCACAGACAGACACAATGCAATAACAACATGTACCCTAAAAAGTGCACAAAAGGAAAAATAATACTAAAAAAAAAAAATCGTAACACATTGAGAGAACTACAGTTACGAATACAACCTCAAGACAGAATGTGCAGAAGCACACACAACATTGTAATCAGTTCTTTGCATAAGATTGTCTAAAGTTGTAATATTGAAATGCCTACGTACATTCTGTGACATGGGACACTGCTCAAATACATGCTTTTCAGTCTGTATATCTCCACAATTACACAGGCGCTCCTCTATCGGCAACCGACCTCTTCCGCGCCAATTCCATCGCCCTTCTTCTATTGCAAGGGAATGTGCGCTTAATCGTAATTGTGACCAGGATATGCGTTCCAGCTCCTTAATTCCTCTTTTCAGCTCATATATTTTGTGGGCAGAAAGACTGGGATTTAGTGAGTGATGTAACTGGTATCTGGAGGATGCAGACGCTCTAACTTTCTCTTTCATCTGGTCACACGCAATTCGTATATCATCCACATTATTCTCAATAAGGACTCTAACATAACGTGACGTGTGACAGTTACAGTTAAGCATCACTCGAATGGCATGAGATAATGGATCACCATCTATGTTTCTCCTTTCTCTCCACATTTTTACAAAGAATTTTCGTTGTTTCGCCCAACCAGCGCATGAAACGAGGGTAAATCTGACTCCAGCAAACACAGATCATTGGCAGTGGTTTTCCTAACACCCAATAATTTTTCAATACACCACATATATAATTTCTTTACAGGTTTAACATCTCCGTTCATCCACGACTCTGGGCCATACATAATTGATGCCATTAACGCACAGTTAGAAACCTTCTTTTTCACATAAAATGGAATATCATTATTTTTATTTATAAACTCTATAAATTTCGATGCATGGCATGTTACTCTCCGGGCATGGGCTGTTATCGCCGTGGATGTAGAACCATCAGACGTGAACGGGCTCCCTAGGTATACAGTATATACTGGTTGCAGTGCTCCACCGTCACACCATCCACCATCATAGGCTCTCTATCCACGTCCTCACCGTTCAGTACCATAAACTTAGTTTTCCTTACGTTAACATCCATCCCATGCCAAACACAAAATTCATTAAGTAAACCAATTTTCCTTATCATACCCAACCTCGACGTAGACAGAAGGACGGTGTCATCCATCAGGACCAGCACATGAAGCCACTGCAGAAACCCATCCACGCCACAGCTCTGTTTTATTAACCTTATCATGTCGTTAACATACAGGACAAATAGCAGACAGGACGATGGGGCACCCTGACGGACCCCTACTGACGCTGTGATTAGTGCTGTACCAATAATACTGTTGGTCACTCTGTACATGGCAATAATAGCAAAAAGCATAGTCATCCCACAACCCAGTCTCTTCAAAACAGAAAAAGAGCACACACACACACACACACACACACACACACACCGCTCGCTGGCGCAATGGTAGCGTTCTCGCTTGCCATCTGGTAGATGAGTGTTCGCGCCTCGCTCAGGTTGCGAAAAGTTTCAATGACGAAGTGGGTGGTTACTGTCCCCCCTGAGCAAGGGGATGGGTGTGTGCGTGTGTGAAGGTCACAGCCTTGCCCATAGATCGGACTATATGAGCTCTCAGCTCCCTTTCGGGAGGGTAAAAGCTGACGATCACTACTACCATCAAGTGATCCTGACCGACCCGGTGAGTTATACACATACAAACACACAAACGCGCGCGCGCACACACACACACACACACACACACACACAGGGACGCGCACAAACTTTCTGGGCAAGGAGTATAAATAATGCTCAGACAATGAGAGATCGCACTGTGCGAACTGAGGTATAAAACAAAGAAATTTTATCGCATAGTAGTAGCATTGGTTTTTGTATCATATATATATATCAAAGTACCCTTGGTGTATAATAAACGAAAAAAAAAACTTTTATCGTTTGTTGTGATATATATTGTTGTAAATGCATGTCAGTGTTTCCTTTAAAAATTGGATGTTAGAATTTAGTATGTCATGAGAACGACAAGTTGGAAGTAAATGCGCTAAAAATTAGATTACTGAAGATTGTGGGGAAGTGCGAGTAGCGGAGACGATAAGGAAATTAAGGAAGTATGTTGATAATGGATACCTTCAGAAAAGTGTGTGCCTAGATGTTAATATGGTCATACGGAGAGAATGCATGTTGATAAGCTAAGAGTTGTGAAAAGGGTGCAAGTGCGTCTGATGGTGGAAGGAGGTATGACAGACCAAGAAAAATGTAGCTGGATATGGTAAATGAGTGTGTGAAAACATGAGGTATGGCAGGTGACAAAGTTCGGGAACTGACAGGGGACTGAGTTGTGGGATGAATTTTGTACAGAGGAACACATGGGAAGGGTTTGGCTCCCTTTTTAATCTGACACTCGGCGACTTGATTCTGTCAGTGTAAGGTATATATGTGCAAAGTAAAATAAGAAAATAAGATAAATGTAGATGGAGGGGCCCGCAAGGCAGAGCTTGTTTCATATGGCATATTGTTCATAATTCCCCCTTTCTCGTGCTTTATTTTTCCTTGTTTTCTGGACCTTACCTCATCCCATTCTTGGGTGGCGAATAAGGTCATGATTAGGATGATACGGTAATGAAAAACTTAACACATGACATCTAATCTGTATGAATCACATTTCCATCAGTACCCCCATATACAAAGAAACAGATTTTGTGTTTCTAAAATTTTAAATGTAGGATCCGAATAATTACTGAACAATTACAAATATTTAGACGTTTATTTGATAATAGTTTCTGACGCAAAAATGGTTCTGCCGACTGCAGTAGCATCTTTTGGGAAGCTTTGTTTTTATGAATTTCAGTGACATCTCTGTGGTGCAGGGGGCGAGTAGAAGAATGTTTTAAAGCCCTAACTTAGTGCTGTGCCTCTACATGCTTCTATATGCATCACCCAGAAACAAGGTTAGCACGATTAAAATCAAACGATTATCTCGTATGTTATGGGAACGGCTCAGTCAGCGTGATCAGTGTCTATTCTGCATTCTTCACATATTCATTTCCTACTCCCACTGCCACCCACACCCAGGCCAGTAGCCCGAACCGTTCCCACAACACATAAGACACAGTCAGGTGAGTTTCTTGAAAAGCGCTATTTACTGTACGGTCCTCCTTGTGTATAAGCACAGAAGGAGACAGTATTAATCGTTTCAGTCATTAAAATCTTCGACAGAATCATACGTTGCAACGATTAACTCCTTCAATCCGGTGACGTATCGGTATTTTTCTGTTTTATCGTAATATTCCCAGACGGTTCTGTTAAGCTAAGGAAAGCTCCACAGTACTGAAGGCCGTATCAAACCACTTCAGTTTCAGGGTTAAAAAAGATTGTATCTAACCCCTTCAATTTAGGGTTAGTAAAGTCTAACAAACCCCTTCAAATTAGAGTTAATAAAGTCTGTATCAAACCCCTTCAGTTTAGGGTTAATAATGACTATCAAACCCCATCAGTTTAGGGTTAATAAAGACTATCAAACCCCATCAGTTTAGGGTTAATAAAGACTATCAAACCCCTTCAGTTTAGGGTTAATAAAGACTATCAAACTCCTTCAGTTTAAGGTTAATAAAGACTATCAAACCCCTTCAGTTTAGGGTTAATAATGACTATCAAACCCCATCAGTTTAGGGTTAATAAAGACTATCAAACCCCTTCAGTTTAGGGTTAATAAAGACTATCAAACCCCATCAGTTTAGGGTTAATAAAGACTATCAAACCCCTTCAATTTAGGGTTAATAAAGACCATCAAACCCCTTCAGTTTAGGGTTAATAAAGACTATATCAAACCTCTTCAGTTTAGTTTTTTTTGTGTGTGTGCAAGGAAGAAGGAACCAAAGGCCACGAAAAAGCAAAAACAATACAAAAGAGAGCCAAATTCAAGATCCGTTCATTTCGAGATGCCTGGACACACTGTGTTTGAAAGACTGGAGATCATAGGAAGTACGAAATACAGACAGAGGAAGACAGTTCCAGAGTTGACCAGTTGCATAAATGAAGGACTGGGAGTAACGGTTAACACTTGCATTAGAGAGTTGGACAGAAAAGGGATGAGAGTTTGTTGCTAGACGGGTACTACGTGCCCGTCGTAGAGGTGGAGGGATGCAAGCAGACAGTTCAGAGGAGCAGTGACCATTGAAGTAGCGATAGAAGAGAGATAAAGATGCAACAGTGCGGCGAAGAGACAAAGGTTGAATGGAATCAGTAAGAGGAGGAGAGTTAATGAGACGAAAAGCCTTTGACTCCACCCTATTGAGAAGAGCTGCATGTGGGGTGCCTCCCCACACATGAGAGTTGTACTCCATACACGGGCGAATAAAACCCGTGTACAAGGTGAACAACTGTGCAGGGGTAAAGAAAGTTCGGAATTGGCTTAGCACACTTAATCTCTTGGAAGCAGATTTCACAAGAGATGTAATATGTTCTTTCCAAGACAAATCCCGAGAGAAAGAAACCCCAAGCATGTTCAAGGATGATGCAGGATTGAGCTGAAGATTATTAAACATTAGTGGGTAATCCTAAGGAAGATTTTGTCGGGTCGATAAGTGTAAGAACTGAGTTTTTGATGCATTAAAAATAACAAGATTATTTTTACCCCAATCAGACATACGAGCCAAGTCAGACATTAGGTGTGCCATAGCCTCATCTCTTTTTTGTTGAAATAACTGCTGAGATGGACGTTGCGGAAACCGAATGGCAAGGTGAAGGGTGGAATCATCAGCATATGAGTGGATAGGGTTAGATGTTCAGCTTAGAAGGTCATTGATGAATAAAAGAAAGAGAATTGGTGATAGGACAGAGCCCTGATGAACACCACTGTTGATAAGTCTAGGAGAAGAACGATGGCCCTCTACAACAGCGGCTATAGAACGACCAGAAAGGAAGCTAGAGATGAAGGCACAGATAGAAAGATAGAAACCGTAGGAGGGCAGTTTGGAAATTAAAGATTTATGCCTGACTCGATGGAAAGCCTTTGAGATGTCAAGTGCAATGGCAAAGCTTTCGCCAAAGTCCCGAAAGTAGGATGACCAAGAGTGTGAAAGGTAGGTGAGAAGATCGCCAGTGGAGCGTCCCTGCCGGAACCCATACTGACGATCAGAAAGAAGGTTGTGACAGGAAAGACGCTTTAAATTTTTCTGTTAAGAATTGACTCGAAAACTTTTGAGACACAGGATGTTAAAGCAATTGGACGATAGTTAGAGGGTTGGGAATGGTCACCCTTCTTTGGGACTGGCTGAATGAGAGCAAACTTCCAGCAAGAAGGAAAGGTACAAGTTGATAGACAAAGGTGAAAGAGTTTACCTAGGCAGGGTGTAAACACAGAAGCACAGTTCTTGAGGACAACAGGAGGGACTCCATCAGGCCCATATGCCTTGTTAGTATTGAGGCCAGTGATGGCAGAAAATACTCAGCTGAAGAAATTTTAATGTCAGTCAAGAGGAAGTCAGAGGGGGGAAGTGATGGAGGAATAGCACCGGAATCGTCTAAGGTGGAATTGGAGGAGAAAGTCTGAGCGAAGAGATCTGCTTTATCAGTAGAAGAAATAGCTACAGAGCCTTCAGAGTAGAAAAGAGGAGGGAAGGATGATGAGGCAAAGTTGTTAGAAAGGTTTTTGGCAAGATGCCAGAAGGAGCGAGAAGAATTCGAGTTCGAGAGTAGAGAGCATTTAGCACGGATGAAATTATTTTTAGCAGAGTGAAGAACAGACTTAGCACGATTCGTTTCGTTTCGTTTCGTTTTTGAAGGCTCCAACATGCTTGCATGCGTTGGCCTTGATCACCTAATAGCGGCTCTCCACGCTGCTCGATTCCGGGCAGAAATATATAAAAGGTGTGATTCAGGGGTGGGTTGGCTCCGGTACCTCTTATAGGCCCTCTCCTTGTTGCGGACAGCATTAGAACAAGTGTGATTAAACCAAGGCTTTCTTGCATTAGTCAGAGGATATGAGAAAGGAATGTATGTTTCCATGCCCGAGAGAATAACCTCCGTAATGCGCAAGGCACACTCAGATGGCTCCCGGCCATGGAAGCAATAATCACTCCAAGGAAAATCAAAGAAGTACTGCCTGAGGGCTTCCCAATCTGCAGCTCCAAAGTGCCACAGGCGGCGTTTCTTTGGAGGGTCCACAGGCCGTACCGGAGCGATAGGACAGGTTAATAAGGTTATGATTGGAGGAGCCCAACGGAGAGAAAAGATTAACAGTGTAAGCAGAAGGATTAGTTGTTAGGAAAAGGTCAAGTATGTTGGAGCTCTCTCCAAGGCGGTCAGG
>JAGKTI010022767.1:522-15110 GCA_018397915.1 Birgus latro
CAGCTGAGTGTACATTTACTGCTCATTCTTCGTTCGTTGTTATGAGTATGTTTGAAACAGTGTTGATACAAATAATTATGTATTTCCATTAACCCCTTCATAGCTGCCATCCTTGAACAATGCATTACTGCACCAGTGTCAGTGACGCTGAGTTAAGGAGCTATAAAATCTGCGAACAATTATGGGAAGGGAACAAAGGTCACTGGTATGGTTATACAAACCTGCTGTACCATCCCAAACAGCCAGGCAGTCACTTCATCCCAGATGTTTTCGTCAATATGTTTTAATGCTAATGTAACATGCACCCTAATTTTATTCTTTCACGATTCATAGCAAATCAGAAGATGGGTTTAAGGACAAAAAAATAAATAAAAAGTGCACCAGACGAGTCTTACCACATCTGTAAGAAAAAGAAACTGATTTTAGAACTTAGAAAAAATGGTTCCAAGGCCTGCCACAGGAGCACGCAAATTTCTGAACTCAGTGCCACTGAGGGGGCTAAACACACGCTTTACTATAAGCAGTAAGAGCACCTTACCAAATCAGTTCATCCTGATATTCCGTTATGTTTTTCTGATTATTTCTGGGTTGGCAAATAAATATTTCTTGTTAAATCTGTTTCCCCGTTGTTTTTAGATGTTCTGCTGGTGTGACAACTCTTGTTGTTAGTTAACGTAATGGCGGAAGGTACTGTTCTGATCTCACTGTTTAACCAAACTGGCCTAACTTAGCTTAACTGCACCTAATAATTTAACCTAACTTAATCTCCAGTTTGGAAGTTGGGAAACGAAATCCACACTTGAATATGTTGAGTTTCTTCCATTGTGCTGGAAACAATCGTAGGTACAGTCGCGTTCATGAGTCTCAATACACAGGTGTGTTTGTTGTCTATTGCAGTGCTCACTGCTTTTGGAATATGGAACTTTTGTGCTTACTGCCTGATACACTGAACATAATTTGGTTGGTTAGCAAGTGAAATAGTTCAACATCCTACCAACGGTGGACACAACAGCAGACAAGACAACTACATGTGTATCAGGACCCACGAACGCGACTGTACAGCTTCAGGAAAGTGACGATAATAACAGGGAGGAAATTTTTCAGCAAGATAAAGAAATTTACAAAACTGAACCTAGAAAAATACAGAAACAAGCAGGATGCATATGCAAAGATTTGGTAAGGTCTTTCTGCTACGTTAAGTGTACATTTACCGGTAAATAAATCAGTCTAACAGTACTTGTTTTTTGTTTCTGCCAGATTAATCGTGATTTCAGACTATTCAGTCACCCCTTCACACCATATAGCCCGGATAATCGGGCCGTCTCTGTACTGGGGAATTGTACAGTTTACTCATATCTCTCTGTACTGGGAATTGTACAGTTTACTCATATCTCTCTGTACTGGGAATTGTACAGTTTACTCATATCTCTTTCCATAATCAGTGCCTTTTAAATTTATGATTAGTATTCGGAGCTTCAGGAGTTAATATATTATAAATTTTTACCATTAGCAGATACAGTACCTCTTAAAGAATGCATGTGCTCTTAAGAAGAGTTAGGGTGTTCTTGCTGACCCCGAAAAGAGGCAGGGGCATGGTTTGCCTGCGTTCAGGATCAAGTTAATCGAGGACTTTTATGCTGATCATGAATTTTCAAGACAGTCCTCCAAACAGAATGACTTTACTGTTCAAACTGCAAACAATGAAAAAGTATACAAGCAGAAAAAAATGCTGCTGGGTTATTTGAAGGAGCATTACCTAGAGTTTAAAAGATACGATGATAATGTTAAGGTTGGTCTCTCAAAGTTTTGTAGCCATAGATCACAGTGGTGTGGCACAGCTGACTCTCTTGGCATGCATTTGGTAAATGTCTGTGAAATTCACCAAAATCTGAAGCTGATGGTGGCAGCTCTTCCAGGTTCTGTTGATTACAAAAGTTTGATGGCAAAGCTAGTGGGTTTCTTGGAATCAAAGGACTGTATGATACATAGTTGTGGAAACTGTCCTGCAATTTCTGCCCCTGCTGATCATCTGGAATCAGATTTTCAAAATGTTGATATGAACCCAGATGATGCTGTTCATTTCAAACAGTGGAGTCACAAATGTAACAAAGGAATATTCTTGTATCAATCCATCTATTGCCAGACGCCTCAATCCCGAACGGGGTGGCCACAAACAAATCGCCTCCATGTCACTCTGTCCCCTGCCATTTCACTACCACGATCCCAACTCACACCCCCCTCTCTCACATACCTCTCCACTCCATCCCTCCATCTCATCCTCGGCCTCCCCTCCCCTCTCGCCTCCACCTCACTCACATACACTCTCCTCGTCAGTCTTTCACTCTCCATCCTCTCCACATGCCCAAACCACCTTAACGTGTTTCTCCTAACGTTTCCCATCACGTTCTCAACCACACTACAACACTCCTTCACTTCCTCATTTCTTAGTCTGTCTCTCCATGTGACTCCACATGCTCCTCTCAAATAACTCATTTCCACTGCTCTCACTCTTGACTTCTGTCCTTCCAACAGGGTCCAAGCTTCACTACCATATGTCAGAGTTGGTATCACAATACTGTCATGTAACAACTTTTTCACTTCCATGCTCACCTCCCTGTTTCTTATCACTGCTTTCAACGAACTAGCAACCTTCCTTCCCTGCTGCACCCTTTCGAGCACTTCACTCTCCAGACTACCATCCTTACTCATCACACTGCCCAAGTACTTAAATTCACTCACATTCTCCATATCCTTCCCATCCAATCTCACTGTACATTCACTGGCTTCACTTCTCTCGAAGACCATCACTTTACTCTTCCCTATATTCACCTTCAGATTCCGTTTCTTACACACTCTCCCAAACTCATCTCCCAAGCCTTGCAGCTCCTCTTCGTCTTCGCTCAACAACACAGTATCATCTGCAAACAACAGTACAGGGAGTTTCCAAACACCACCCTCTCTCACTAGGGCCACTCCAACATCCACTGCCAAACCTTGTATCTCTTTTATAACCCCATCCATATACAGATTGAACAACCATGGAGACATGACACATCCTTGTTTCAATCCAACCTTCAAATGGAAAGATTCACTCAGTTTGCCATCCACACCCACTGCAGCCTTAGCACCCTCATACATACTCTTCACTGCCTTCAACAACTTCCCATCCACTCCATATATTCTTGATACCTTCCACAAACCTTGTCTATCCACCGTCATATGCTTTTTCCAGATCCATGAAGGCTGCATACAACTTCTTGCCCTTCTCTAGAAACTTTTCCACTAAGGATCTAAGAATGAATATCTGGTCTACACAACCTCTTCCCTTCCTAAAACCTCCTTGTTCTTCTCCAACTATTTCCTCAGTAATTTCCCTAACTCTGTCACTAAGTATCCTACCATATACTTTTCCTATTACACTGAGAAGGAAAATGCCCCTATGATTACCACACACTGCTTTTTCCCCTTTTCCTTTGTACAGAGGAATAATTATACCTGACTTCCAATCCTCCGGGACTCTACCCTCCTCCCAAGCCAATCTGCACACGTTCCACATCCATTCTATTACTATCTCTCCCCCATGCTTCAGCATTTCACCACACACTCCATCAATATTCTTGTAGTGTCCCTTTATTCAAATAATCGTTTTTATTGAAAGTAACTGCTTTCTGAGAGACAAAGAAGCTGCGTTATGCAATGTTCATCCGCATTAAGTAGTCACCTGTGCATATAGTATCACTCATTTAAAATAGTGTAACATAGATTTTTACGTCAACTGTGATACTAATGAATAGAGTTAGTTTAGAAATAATCTATTTAGTTGGAAAGTTACGTATTGTTAAGGAGGTTAGGAAAATAATTTGAAAGCCACGCCAAGCACTGCTGTGTGTGTGAGAGAAGAGGCAGGCATCAAGGGATTCTGAGCTGAGCCGCGGTACCAGGTGGACCTGCATTCGAGAGATGTCCATAATTCTCCCCTTCATGCTGAGGAGTTTGGAGATGGGGAGTGTCCTGGGAGTTTGCTGAAGAGTTTGGAGATGGGGAGTGTCCTAAGAGTTTAGCGGTGTCGCCAACTGATGCTGGGTCGGAGGACTTTTTTTTTTTTTTTAATGCAAGGAAGAAGGAACCAATGGCCATGGGCCCGCATACTGTTCCTTCCAAGAACAAACAAAAACAATACAAAAAGAAAGCCAAATTCAAGATCCATTGTTCATTTCGAGATGCCTGGACACACTGCATTTAAAAGACTGGAGATCATAGGAAGTAGGAAATACAGACAGAGGAAGACAGTTCCAGAGTTGACCAGTTGCATAAATGAAGGACTGCGAGTAACGGTTAACTCTTGCATTAGAGAGTTGGACAGAAAAGAGATGAAAGGTTGTTGCTAGACGGGTGCTACGTGCCCGCCGTAGAGGTTGAGGGATGCAAGCAGACAGTTCAGAGGAACAGTAGCCATTGAAGTAGCGACAGAAAAGAGATAATGATGCAACAGTGCGGCGAAGAGACAGAGGTTGAAGGGAGCTAGTAGGAGGAGGAGTTAATGAGACGAAAAGCCTCCCCACACATGAGATGTACTCTAAACAGGGGCGAATGAAACCCGTGTACAAAGTCAACAACTGTGCACGGGTAAAGAAGGTTCGGAGTCGGCTTTGCACACCTAATCTCTTGGAAGCAGATTTCACACGAGATGTAATATGTTCCTTCCAAGATAAATCCCTAGTTAATGAAACCCCAAGCATGTTCAAGGATGATGCAGGAGCGAGCTGTACATTATTGAACATCAGTGGGTACTCCTGGGGAAGATTTTGGCGGGTTGATAGGTGTAAAAATTGAGTCTTTGATGCATTAAAAACAACAAGATTATTCTTACCCCAGTCAATGATATGAGCCAAGTCAGACATTAGGTGTGCCATAGCCTCATCCCTTGTTTGCTGAAGCAACTGCTGAGACGGACGTTGCGGGAACCGAAAGGAAAGGTGAAGGGTGGAATCATCAGCATATGAGTGGATAGGGTTAGAGATACAGCTTAGAAGGTCATTGATGAATAAAAGGAAGAGAGTTGGTGATAGGACAGAACCATGAGGAACACCACTGTTGATAGATCTAGGAGAAGAGCAATGGCCGTCTACAACGGCAGCTATAGAACGACCAGAAAGGAAGCTAGAGATGAAGGCACAGATAGGAGGATAGAAACCGTAAGAGGGCAGTTCAGAAATAAAAGATTTATGCCAGACTTGATCGAAAGCCTTTGAGATGTCAAGTGCAATGGCAAAGCTTTCGCCAAAGTCCTGAAAGGAGGATGACCAGGAGTCCGAAAGGTAGGTGAGAAGATCGCCAGTGTTGGAGGTTAGCCATGGTAAAGTTCCGGTCTTGCACCATCAATGGTGGGTAACATGTGCTCCCCTTATGACTCCCAGACGCCAACTCACACTCAGTTTTGAGAAGGTAAGTGAAGCTTTGATTATCAGACCAATTTTGTGAATTGTTTTGGGTCCCAACCAACACGAAGCATAAATAGCTAAGGAATTGAGAATATACACAGATGTTAACCAGCTGTTTGTAGCAGCCGTGGCTCAGTGGGTTAGAGCGCTCCGCTCTGGCCGTAGGGTCGGAGGATCGAATCCACCCAAGGGTCATTGGTAGACATCAGGAGGGGCATCCGGTCATAAAATACTACACGCTCCAATCCAAAAAGGCTGACGCATGCAAGCATGTTGCAGCCTTCAAAAACAAAACTTAACCAGCTGTTTGGACTGTTGGGTGAGAAACTTTTAAATTTAGAGAATGTTCTGGGAAAAATTGTGGCACTGTATTGTTCTTACAGTTTTGTCATTATCTTGAAAATTGTGAGGAAAAGGGAAGGTATATCTCTCTCAGTTATATTTATGGTATATCTCTCTCAGTCATATTTATGGTATATATCTCTCTCAGTTATATTTAAAGTATATCTCTCTCAATTATATTTATGGTATATCTCTCTCAGTTATATTTATGGTATATCTCTCTCAGTTATATTTAAAGTATATATCTCTCAGTTACATTTAAGGTAAATCTGTAAAGTGAATAACAGGTTACTGGAAGTATGTTTTTCTTTTTTTTGAGGATTGTGAAGTGCTTGATCTCTATTTTAGAGTATTAACTGTGATCTAAGTAACCTATTCACTGGCACCAGGATAGAGTCAACTTTCATATCAGAATCTTTCAATAGACTGACTATTCTTTGATATCTGTCTGAGCAGGGGGCCAAAATTTAAAGTAGTTTTTGTTTGTTTGTCATCCCGTGGTCATACCCATGCCCCGTTATATCTTGGGAGGGAACCTTTATGTCAATGAGGGATGGTATTAGAGGTTTATAACATGGTTTATCAAGAGTACTCCCAGAGGGTGGTGTGTTTTATTGACATGATTTTCTAGTATATTTGGAATGTTAATACTTGACCAAACCAAGTTATGTTATTCACTATTTGTCCAACCAATTGTGAGCCAGTCACTATCGAAATTCTTTTCCATTCTTGCATTTTATTTGAGTTTTGAAGTGTGTAATAAAAATCCATGTAATCCCGCATTCATACTGGTCTTCTTCCTCCTCCTGCTCATGAAGACTGCACATGGCTTGTTGGTAGTAATGGTGAAATGTTTTTGTTGAGAGTGTACCGAGGTAATTCAAACAGAGGAGAGAACTAGTGGAGAGGAGACTGCTCATATCCATCCGAAATCAAGTGGACCGAGTTTTTCATGATTTATGCAATAAGCATCAAAGTGCACGCTTGTCACCATCCTGTTACAGGTCTACGGCTGCTCAGGCTAATCGCTACCCTTGTGCTACCCCTATTGTCACGAGCATAACCTGTAAGCTGATCCCAAGAAAATGTAATACTAATTCTAAATCTTCTTAGACAGTCCAGTATACCTATCAAAAGGCCAGTGGTTTATCCTATCTCAAGATATTTCCTATTACAAACTGGTGGCAATTTAATTTTTCAAGTTATTTGTCATCACATACTGTTGACAATTATTTAAACTCAAAGTAAAAAATTTTCTCATGACACAAATATCATGCTAAGCTCTGTGGTTTGGCAGTGTCAGTCTCCGAGTGCACTGAAGAGCTTTGTGATAAGTGTGGCTCCTCTACATCCCACCATTTTACAGCTAAAGCCCAAGCTGTGTACTTGAAAGATTTAAAGCCAAAATTTCTTGCTGGTGAGGAAGCATCATTTCGTTGAACTTTTTTTTGGCAAGATCCAGTCCAACAGTTTCACTGGGACACATCACAAGTTACTTTGCATCCCGTTGTAGTCTATTACAGAGATGGTACTGAAAGTGATGAGGATTTCTTGAGTTGCAAAAGTTTTTGCATTACCAACAATGAGAGAGACCACAATGCAATCATTTTATGTTTTCATGAACTTTTTTCAAAGGTGCTCTGCCCACTTTGAAACTTGTACATTACTTTTCAGATGGTGCAGCAGGTCAGTATAAGAATCATAAGAATTTTACTAATTAAGCTCATCATGATTAAGCCTTTGGTAGCAGAAGAGAGTGGAACTTTTTTGTAGCCAGTCACGGAAAAAGTGCATGTGATGGGATATGTGGTACTGTAAAACAATGGCTGCCCTTGCCTCCGAACAGGCACTGAGTCTGGGTCAGATTTTGACTTCAAATGGTTCGCTGAGTGGTGCAATGAGAATATTAAGGGCACTGAATTGTGACGCCCCCCGCTGAAGTGGGGCAAGCGATGGGTCGGATGAAACTGAGTTGTCACGTGCATCGAATAGGCCACTTCAAGTTTTAACATGTGGTACAGGTTCAGAGATGAAAGCTGAAGGGATGTGTTGGTAAGGATTATGATCCCACGAGAATACCTGTTTTTTTCACCCAAATGCTGCATGACTAGAAACTCAGAGATGGAGTGAGACAACCACCTGAGAAAGGTGCCGCCACCAATCAGCTCTCAGCATTATGATACGTCATTGGCGGCCAGCCAATGGGCGCACGGCAAGCTCCCATGAGTACTCAGTTTCCCATGTGCTACTATAAGCTGTTTTGGCAGGGGGGAACTGACAGATATGGGGGTGTGGGTGTGTTGGTTGCGGAGAAATGGGTGGAGTATGTCATGAATGTCATGAGAGTAAGTGATAGGATAATAGTAGTGAAAATTTTGATCGGACGGGTGATGGTTTCAGTCATATCAGCATATGCTCCGCAGGTAGAATTGGATGACGCAGAGAAGGATAGATTTTGGGATGATTTAATACGTGTAGTAAGTGGTATGGGTGATGATGAGGTAGTGGTTCTGGGAGGGGATTTAAATGATCATGTTGGTGAAGCAGCTCAAGGTTATGAAGGAGTCCATGGAGGATGTGCATATGGTGTGAGGAATGCGGAAGGGGAAAGAATACTCGAGTTTGGGGAGGCTATGGACATGATTGTGTGCAACACACATTTTAGAAAAAGAGTGAGTAGATTGATTACGTACGAGTCCGGGGGAAATAGTAGCCAGATAGATTATTTTCTGGTAAGGAGGGTTGATAGGAGATTAGTGAGGGATGTTAAAGTTATAGGAAGCGAGGAGTGTGTTCAGCAGCACAAACTGTTGATTTGTGACATGGTGCTTAAGGAACGAGTGATGAGAAGGATGACATATGTACCTAGGAGGAAAATATGGAAGCTGAGAAACCAATCAGTAAGGGATGCCTTTTATAGTGAGATGAGGAGAGTGGTGGCTGAACAGGAAGCCAAAGATAGAGACGTTAATGAACAGTATGGAGCCCTTAAGAACAACCTCTTGAGAGTTACTGATGCAGTATGCGGTTGGACAAGAGGCCCACCAAGACATAAAGCTACTTGGTGGTGGGATGAGGGTGTAGAAGCCGCAGTTAAGGAGAAGAGAAGGCTTTTCCGGGAATGGAAGAAGGGTGGTAACAGGGAGGAGTACTTGGCTGCCAAGCGCAGGGCTAGAAGAGAGGTATACAGGGCGAAGTCTGAGTCACAGAGACTTTTACTTGATAATCTAAATCATGAAGGAAGGAAAAATATGGTTTTTAGGGTGGCAAATCAGGTGAAGAGAGATAATCGGGACATTGTAGGCGAGCAGTGTGTGAAGAATGATGAAGGAAGGGTAGTGGTTAACAGTGAGGATATTAAAGATGCATGGAGAGAGCATTATAGCCAGTTGTTGAATGAGGAGTTTGATTGGGATAGGGAAGGTTTAGAGCCAGCTGATCCAGTGTTTGGCCCTTGGCCTTTGAGTGACGCTGCTACTGTGAGTCAGGCAATAGGCAGGATGCGGGTGGGGAAGGCGGCAGGTGTGTCTGGGTTGACTGCCGAAATGTTGAAGGCCTCAGGAGATATTGGGGTGAGGTTAGTCACTGACCTGATAAATANGATTATATATGAGTGTGTTGTCCCAGATGATTGGCTGAAGAGTGTAATTGTAAATGTGTACAAAGGGAAGGGTGATGCCCTGGAAAGGGGAAATTACAGAGGTATAAAGCTCTTAGATCAGATAATGAAAGTAATGGAGAGAGTTCTAGAAGGTATGATTAGAGAAAGAGTGAATATCAATGAGATGCAGTTTGGGTTTATGCCAGGCAGGGGGACCACTGATGCCATATTCATTGTTCGACAGCTTCAGGAAAAATATATTGGCAAGAAAAGGGAATTGTATTTTGTTTTTGTTGATTTGGAAAAGGCCTTTGACAGAGTCCCTAGAGAGGTGGTGAAGTGGGCAATGAGAAAGCTAGGGTTGGAAGAGTGGCTGGTTAGGGTGGTTATGACCATGTACGTGGGTGCTCACACTCAGGTAAGGGTGAATGGAGCTTTGAGTGATGAGTTTCCCGTGAATGTTGGTGTGCATCAGGGGTCAGTATTGAGTCCCTTGTTGTTTATCATGGTGCTTGAAGCCCTCTCACGTGACTTCAGAGAGGGACTCCCATGGGAGATGTTGTATGCTGATGATTTGGTGTTGATTGCTGAGAATGAAGGGGAGGCTGAGGAAAGATTTAAGAAGTGGAGAGATGGTATGGGGCACAAGGGCTTAAGGGTAAATGCAGATAAAACAAAAGTGATGATATCTAGGGTTGGTGGCGGTACAATCAGAGGAGAGGGAGAGTGGCCATGTGCAGTTTGCCACATGGGTGTGGGAAGTAATTCCATCTTGTGCAGTGTTTGTGATAAGTGGGTGCACAAGAGATGTAGTGGTATTAGAGGTAGACTGCGAGATAATGCTGATTTCATGTGTGCGTTGTGTCGGGGAGAGCAGGCAGAGATTGTTAGGTGTGAGAGGGTTGAACTTGCAGGTGAGTCTCTTGAGTGTGTGGAGGAGTTTTGTTATCTGGGAGACATGTTATGTGCCGGAGGTGGGGCTGGAGTTAGCTCGGTTGCTAGAGTGAGAAGTGGTTGGAAGAAGTTCAGGGAGCTGTTGCCTCTCCTGACATTGAGAGGACTCTCCTTACGTGCTAAGGGGTCTTTGTATGCAGCATGTGTTAGGAGTGTGATGCTGTATGGTAGTGAGACCTGGGCAGTAAAGGAAGAGGATATTCGCAGGTTTAAACGTACAGAAATGACAATGATTAGGTGGATGTGCAGTGCGTCCCTGCGTGCAAGGCCTGGGGGGGGCTGGGTTTACGATAGAAGAGTTGAGAGGTAGGATGGGACTGGAGTGTATTGGTGTTGTGATGAGGAGAGGTAGGCTGAGGTGGTTTGGACATGTGGAGAGGATGGGAGAGGATAATTGGGTACAGAGGGTGAGAAGTGTTAATATTGGGGGAGGGGTTGGGAGGGGTAGACCGAGAAAGACATGGGACGAGGTCATTAAATGTGACTTAAGGGTTAAGGGACTGAATAGGGAGGCTGCCAGAGATCGAGCAGCGTGGAGAGCCGCCATTAGGTGACCAAGGCCGACACATGCAAGCATGTTGGAGCCGTCAAAAACGAAACGAACGATTAGCATTAAGGTAGTACAGTAAACCCCCCTAGTACGCGAGCTCCTAGTATGTGAAACGCCTAGTGCACGAGGACCTGTTTTTAATATTTTTAAAAAATCTTAATATTTTCCTACCCAGAGGAAGCGAGAGCGTGCACACCCACACGACACGAGGCAGCAGGAAAAAACTGCCCAAAACCGGTGTTTTTTGGTGTGAACCCCGAGTGCGACACCTGCCTCTCCACTACTTCCCACCCTCATCACCCGTTTCTCTAATAACGTTTGGATTCACATGAATAATGGTTATTTCACAAATGCCAAGTTGTTATACTACAAATATGTCCATAACAAGATGAGGAATGAAACAGACAAACAAGAAGAGGTGAAGGAAATTGCCAAAAATGTGAGCAGTAGTGAGGAGGTGATGGAGGATCCTCCCCTCACCACCTCCTCTGACTCGCCCGCCACCATCCCCTCCACCTCCACTGCCCCACCTGACTCACCAGCTGCCCCCCCACCTTCACCTCCACAGCCCCACTTGACTCACCTGCTCCACCTGGCATACCAGCAACTCCGACCGTAATTACTGTTGCTGTATTCTGGAAGAAATATGACATTCGACAGGCCGTAAATTTCTTCATCAAAGCCTAGAATAATACGACACTGGCAACCGTTAAACAAGCGGGACAATTCGCCGTCACAACAATAAAAGACAATTTGCCGTCATTAATGACGACGGCTATGGGTGATGCTAGAATATAATTCAAAGGCAACTACATCGAGGAAGAAACAAGTTAATTATTGACTAAAGGTGCAGCTAATAAATAATATCCAAAACCTACGCTACTGAGCATAGACTTTGATGGATCCCCCTGAAATATAGTTATTAAAGTATTGATTAATTAATAATAAGGATATTTACACAATGACAAGGAATCGTTCATGTTTTGATGGGGAATTGTCTGACGGCACACCTGCCACAACTCAAGTCTGTCGAGATGGAGAGAGAGCAGCCATCAGAATAAATGACTAATGATTGGACTTGTAAAACAGAATCCAAGAAAATGTCAGAAACAGTATCACAACTGAGTGAATGCCCGCCATCAGTCACTCATCACTCACTTTCTTGCACAACGAAGGCCATCCGAGGAAGAACAACAGAGAAGGGTTGAGTAGATGATGACATTGATGACACTGAGGACATTTCCTGTGATCTGCTGACGGAAGTAGGTGACTCTGGCACGAGAGGCAGGAGTGGGGACAAGGGAAGGGTCAGGACGCAAACCACAGTAGCCTCCATGCACAGGCCTTGAAACAATCGTCACACCAAACACCTTATTAACTCGTTTAAGGTGAGTTTTATATTACTCATGGCAATTTAACCCCTAAACTGCAAGTCGTCACTTCCATGACGCTCGGATGCAATGGATCATACCGCAGGGCGTCACTTCTGTGACTCTGTGTTTTTTTTAATTTACCCGGGCTTTCAGGTGGTGACCTGAATCATCTATCAGCACTGCCAATGTCCAACAATAGTCAGAGCTGTTAATGTCATCAGTACTCCCATCCACTGTTGACAATTTAGCCATTTTCCCCCATTCTAGACTCCCCTCCCTACCTCCCCTCCTATACCCTCTCGTGTCATCTGCTGAGCCGCTCAGCGCTAAGTAAATCTTCCCCGGATTTTTCCACTGTTTTCATCCATTGAAATCAGCCCTATGCCCTATTCTTATACAAAATAATTTATATATAAAAAAAATAAGGTAACTGATAATGCCATACACATGGAATTGGCTAATTATCACTTGGCAACATCCAACTTGCATTCGTTCGCTAATTTCCCCTGCTTCTTTTTCCCATGAAATATGCCGTATGAGCTACTCTCGTAATATAAATGTATATAAGAAAGGAAGGGAGAAGCCTGAGTGATATTTATATTCACCTGGAACCACCTAATTTATTATGTATTGTCTAGATATCCTACGACTTACTTCTTAGCATAGACATTAACAGCTGACATTTTCAACTCTTGGCTACCGAGATACGTATTGTACAGTCAGTTCGCTCTCATCCTTTACGGTGAAATCAAGTCGCAGTCGCGCCCCTCCATTTCTGCCCCTTTTGCGCCCATTATAAAAGGCCCTGTGACCTCTACCCCAACTAAACATCGTCTGGGAAGCGGTAAAGGACTGTAGATACATATATAAGTGTAATAAAGTACTAGAAATAATAAAGTGTGAGTGTGGGGGAGGCGGTGGCTCAATCGGTAGAGAGGTGGCCTGCGGTCCCACGGACCCAGGTTCGAATCCTTGCTGGGGCAGGGAACAGTTTAAGGATTTGAAATTCAGTAAATCAGGCTTTACTGATCTACCAGAAGACCCGCTGACATGTCGTAAAAATACCCCCGCTAATACCAATACACCAGTCCTGTATGAGATAGCCCTAGCATGCATTCAATATGGACGGTGGGTGTTAGCGCCGAAGTGGTGACATGGTATGTAGGAGGACTGCTGGGCCATGATAGCAGGCTGTAAAGCCTATGCCCAGAGTCGGACACATAAAAAAAAAAAAAAAAAAAAACAATACCAGTGGTGAATTAGCGCGAGTGGGAGGCTCGTACGCGCTCGTATTTTACATTGCATTCACAATGTTTTTTTTTTTGGGGGAGTATGGATTCCAAACTACTTGGAAATCATTGAATAGTGTTTCTAATGTTAATATCTGGCAGTGGTATTCATATTACGGGAAGTCAGGAAGTGTAAAGTGGAGACTTAGTTACCCAACTTCAGAAGTCTCCACAAGTCCTACGGTAGTCGACGAGTGCTAAAAAAACATCCCATGAAATAGCTGAAGGTATGTGCCATAAGCATAAGTAATTATAATATTCTAGGACTAATAACTGATTTTTAGCAAATCGTTATTGTTATCGTTTTTGAAGGCTCCAACATGCTTGCATGCGTCGGCTTGGTCGCCTAATGGTAGCTCTCCATGCTGCTCGATCTTTGGCAGCCTCCTTGTTCAATCCCTTAACCCTGAGGTCACACTTAATGACCTCGTCCCATGTCTTTCTTGGTCTACCCCTCCCCCAATATTAACACTTCTCACACTCTGCACCCAATTATCATCCCCCATCACCTCCACATATCCAAACCACCTCAGCCTACCTCTCCTCATCACAACACCATTAGTGTTCAGTCCCATCCTACCTCTCAACTCTTCCATCATAAACCCAGCCCCCTCACACCTTCCATGCAGGGACGAACTGCACATCCACCTAATCATTGTCATTTCTGTACGTTTAAGCCTGCGAATATCCCTTCCTTTACTGCCCAGGTCTCACTACCATACAGCATCACACTCCTAACACATGCTGCATACAAAGACCCTTTAGCACGTAAGGAGAGTCCTCTCAATGTCAGGAGAGGCAACAGCTCCCTGAACTTCTACCAACCACTTCTCACCCTAGCAACCGAGCTACCTCCAGCCCCACCTCCGGCACATAACATGTCTCCCAAATAACAAAACTCTTCCACACACTCAGAGACTCACCATCAAATTCAATCCTTTCAAGCCTAACAATCTCCACTTTTTTTTTTTTTTTTTTTTATGCATGGAAGAAGGAACCAAAGGCCACGGGCCTGCATACTGTTCCTTCCAAGAAAAA
>JAGKTI010022768.1:0-15110 GCA_018397915.1 Birgus latro
GTGGCGAGGTGAGAAACAGTCTCCTTTAACCCTTTAGCAAGCTGATGCCTCTCCCACACCTGAATGTAATTGTTTGGAGGTAGCAAGAATTAAGAGAGAGAGAGAGAGAGAGAGAGAAAGAGAGAGAGAGAGAGAGAGAGATTATTTGCCTTGAGAGTGTTAAAATGTTCAACCTTTGCTGACAGGTTGCCACGTCCAGATAGTCTTGATTTATTACTGGGCTGGGATGGCTGGTGGTGTCGGCCATTCCTCCCGTGATGTATTTTGGGTGTGGAGTCTGCCTGGATGTACGTTGGGTGGGGTTTTGCCTGGATATAAGGATGTCGCGTGGAGTCTGCAGTTTCCCACGCTAGTTAACTGACTCCCGTAGTGATAGGCCTACGACTGCCTCTTATCGTCTTAGGATTTCTTTCTCATTAACCAAGGCATTCTGTAGAGAGTTATTATTATCGTGCATTTATTAGATGTTAATATTGTGTCTTTCTTGAAAACTGTCTGGCGTTATTTACAAATACATTCTTTTTAGATACTGCTGAAAAATATATATATTTAATATATTAAAGGAAAAATTTAAAATCAGCCTGTGTTCGAATTGATATAAAAGGACGGTTATGAGGAACACATTGCTAGAAATATATAATGCTTATGTATATATTTTAAATACTTATCGGGGAATTATGCGTTGGAGAATTCGTGGAGAGCCTCGCCTGGAAAGTAGATCATAACTAGTAATGAGGGACCAAATTGAAAAGAGTTAATCTATAACGGACCATAACAAGTGACTGCTATCCGTGCAGATTACGAGCACCGTCAGTCTCACCGGACCTATTATCCGGGTACAGTCTTGTGCAGCAGGTTATAATTTCGATGGCAATAGATTCTACGCTTCTTACATCATGCATTCCTTTCATTGTTGTGTGGTGATGTTCTGTTAAGTTTCTACAGCGCAGTATTTCCAGCATTTGTCCATTGCCGATGGATGAAACATGTACTTTTTTTTACTGTATTTTTGTAAATCATATCGAGTGCTATAACCTGTGTCTTTAGGAAATAATGTGAATAATGTATAGTATCCATCATATAAGAGACAAGTCCTTTCCTAAATTACTCTGTGCTTACCTTTTCTCAAGTTTCGTGTCCCCTGAATTTGTAAATCACTCACTACCTGCATTCATTCTTCTTGGAGTGCGTGTGGGTGAAGTTACGGCTATTTCTGATAAATGTTATAAAATACAGCGTAATATTATGGAACTGTGACGAACGGGACAACTTCCAATCACTGGCTGGCACGAACACATTCTCATTCATCAGCACAGTTTCCTTTTATTGATAGCTTCATGTACTACAACAACCGCCTGACCTAGTTCCCGGGAATTAAAGTAAATCAGAATGTAATACAGTGTCAAGAATACAAGCTCTCAGAAGGAAACCTCCTAGTTATTTGTTTTTCATTTTATTTTGGAGTGCTTTGCTTTTCACACATGTGGTTTGACGTCGTTGCCGTTCTCAGCTGGCTATACCGTTAACTCCTTCAGCCCCAAGACCTCATTTGTATTTCATTTTCGATTTTATATGGCGATTTTATTCAACTTTGGAGAGCCCCAGTAGAGTGAAAGTGTTAGTGAAGGTTGTATTTGATGCCTTCATTTCGAAAAGTTACTTTCAAGCTGAGAAAAAATAGTCTAATGCTAACTAGAACATAATGAATAAGACACCCTAGGGTTGAAGGTTAAGCCAGTCCTTATCACATCACAAAATAGATTCTGGGTATAAGTGTTCAAATGATGAACAAATGTCCTTCATTTATGCAACTGGTCAACTCTGGAACTGTCTTCCTCTGTCTGTATTTCCTACTTCCCATGATCTCCAGTCTTTCAAACGCAGTGTGTCCAGGCATCTCGAATTGAACGGATCTTGAATTTGGCTCTCTTTTGTATTGTTTTTGCTTTTTCTTGGAAGGAACAGTTATTTATGCAGGCCTGTGGCCTTTGGTTCCTTCTTCCTTGCATAAAAAAAAAAAACTATCTGTTCGTCTGTGGATGGCTGCAGGAATTCTGAAATGTGCTTCCTAGTGAATCTTTGCTGGACACCCGCAATGGAGTTCAGTATTTACAGATTTCAGATCGCGAAGTGGATAGGATGCCTCTGATCTTTTTCGGTAGTTTCTGAACCATGTGACTAAGATCGGTCGTGTCTGGCCTCTGTATATTCCTGACTGTTCAGTGTATTGTGGAGATGCTCATTTAATATCGTCGTACTAATGACTTTGAGAAATTTTGGTCTTGTTCGTTTCCTTTGCCTTTCTAGGTTTTAAGCATACGGCCGTACGTCACCGCATCCCCATGATCTTTCTTTTCCAGACTTCTTCAACATTGTTTCGTTTTTTCCATTTACACTGGAGATTAGTCAGTGATATAAGTTAGCTCTGAGACAAAAACAACGTCAGGATGATTTAGTTTAATGTAGTTAAAGGAACAGCCATTCCTTATCTGTTTGAACAATACTCCAAATAACCCTCATATACATTGGTGGACTGCTATTGTTGATTATTATCCATTGTTATGCAGTAGTTCTAATAAGGCAGCTTCTCAGGGATTTGGAAACTGTCTCCTCGATTCCCCTCCCTCTGCACTGCTCACCACTTCCACCTCTCATCTCCACCTTGTTACCACTGTCTTCCTCAACACAGCCACCTTCATCGGCACATCCTCTCCTCGGCACCTCCACCTCCACTTCCCACCCTCATCCCCATCACCACATTTCCCCAGCATCCCTCATCTTCACCTTTCACTTCCCTGACCACAACTTCCCCCTTGTTTTATTCGCCTGAAGGCATTAAGAAAACCTGTGCAGGACGGTGGACACCAAGAATTCTGCTAAAATCATCATCATCATCATTATCATACATATTGTCCAGGAACAAAGAAAGAGAAAGCACAAAGTAAGAGGCTCTTTAACTAGTGTGCCCCATGATGCGAAGCACACAGTCATGTACCCACCATGCAGGTCAGTTATGCTGTTACATCTGCTGGCGGGGTGTGGAAGGCTGGGGTGCTTTTTAGTCACACCGAGGGCCTTTTCACTCCGGAGACCTTAGTACCTCGTCCTTAGCGAATCATTCTGCTTAACACTACGATGACGATAAATTCTGTTATAATCTTGCATTCTCCAGACGATTTTATTCACCTAGGGAAGATCTGTTGTGTTGAAGGTGTTAGAGTTGATTTTCGTATTATTATTACTCACCGTATGTTCCTTTTTATATGCACATGTGTTGCATAAATGACATACATAAAAATATTACTTCGCCTCATTCAGAAATATACTGGTAAGGAATCTAGTGGATCTTCCAAGTTATACGGCTCCAGTATTTCAGTCTTTTATTAACTTTCGACCAAGGGAGGTCACTTCTAAGCAAAGTACGAAATGGAAGATGAGTGCATGAAGATTGTTTGTGCATTAATACTGCAAAGCCCAGCATTGCTGCACTTGGGGTTCTGCAGAGAAGAAATCTTGCGTACTGCCCTTCGCTTACCAGCGCAAAACCAAGAAAGTTCATAGGTCCAAACGATAGGGTTGCCTCTTTAGTTATCTCGCCCGGACGGAGTCCGGCAAGGTATTGTTTTGGTCGAGTTTCTTTGTTTCTGTGTTTGTTAGCAACATTACGGAAAAGCGGCAGAATGAAATTACATGAAACTTTTAGGATATGGGGGCATTGATCCTAAATGAAAATGATAAAATTTTGGAGACAATCGAATTACCCAGAAAGGTCAAAATCAAGGTAATGGATTTTCAGAGGGCTATAACTTGAAACCGGTTGAAACTAGAGATATTTACCGTTATCAGCATAACGGAGCTCCCATACATATGGGCTTTCATTTGACACCAAGACATTTGACCTTGAGTGATCTTGAAAGGTCAAACTCAAGGTCACGGATATTCAGGAGGCTATAACTCGAATCTTGTTGCAAACAGATATTTACTATTATTAACATATAGGAAGTTCCAGATGGGCTTTTAATTGGTACCATGACCTTTGACCTTAAGTAACCCTGAAAAGTCAGACTCAAAGTCACGGTTATTCAGGGAGCTACATCTCGAAACTTGATTAAGATTGAGTGGCCTTTAAAGGTCATACGCAAAAGGACAGATTTTCAGAGGGTTATAATTTGAAAACGGTTGAAAATAAAATAACTGATTTCGGGTGAGTTTTTTTGTGCCTGGTACCACTTGTTAGGGTTTGACTATGTACCCCACCGTCATCCTGGGGACGCTGGGCTCTTGAGGCTTGTGTATGTGAGTGAGACTTCGTTATGATGAGAGTAGTGGAAGCATGTTAACTTCTTCACAGAGGTAATGCCTTTTCCTTTTTGTTTATTGTTTCCTATTCTAGATGCCTTTATTTATCTTATGAAAACTCTTCAGTGATGAAGGGGTTAATGAACTAAATTTACCCCTTCCCCTTGATTGAAACATTTATGCTGAATAAAATCGTTTAGAAATGGTTAGATTATACTGCAGTATAAATTAGTTCATCCTGCTGAGAGGGTTATGGAATTCGCAGAACGTCTTTGCTATAGGTTGAACAGAAGAAGGAGTATGGAGATTCGTGACAGATGTTGCTTCAGACAGTTTCTAGAACGGAGCTTAGAAGATATGCTTAGATAATATGGTCATACAGAGATTCCATCCACATAATTATACACTTCATACAGCCTTTGGGGGTCTTCATATAGCCTTATCTCACTCCAACACTGATAACCACTTACTTTAACATTCATAATACTTGTACTGTTCCACTTTGTCACCACCATAAAAACTTTGTAGCATTCAGCCGTTTTCCTTCCACACTATACATACATAAATATCATTTCGTTTTATCTTTTTTATTTTTTTCTTTCTTGCGTTCTTTTTCTTCTTATCATCTTTCCTTTTTTTTTTTTCTCAGTTACATTTTGTGATTTGGGTTCAACGTAAGTTACAGAGACCCGAGGTGTTGCCGCGAGGATCTGTAGCTAAAAGTATCTCTTGCTCGTACTTCTTTTCCTCAACGCATAATTTTAGGACCCCCCCCAACCCGCTTTTCACCTCCCCCCCCCACCCCCCTTTCCCCCCCCCCCGCCCGTTCCCTCCCCCGTTTGGTATGTCTTGTCAGCTACGCTATTCTTTCATTCTTGTTCTCTTCCCATAGTTTCATTGTCAATTTTTAACCGGAGTTGTGCACTTGTAGGGGAAAAACTTCATTTCAGTAGCTGCCGGTACATATCACTATCTTTGTCACGGCACCGGCATTTCCAGTCATATTTTCCTGCTCTAAGAGAAGCCAGTTTAAAATTAGTTCCTTCCAAACCACCACTCAGTCACAGGGAGTGCTAGCCTGCCACATCACTTCCTCCCTGCACCAGTTCCACCACACTGCTCCCTTGTTTGGGCTGTTCTTGCTTTGCTCTGCCCCTGTGTCACCCTCGCCGTCTAATCTTACGCATACTGCATGCTTATCTGGATTCTTTAAATCTACACTTGTCACCTTATTCGCCGACTGTTTCCCCGCCTTCCTTTCGTCTAACCAACACGTCTTCTCATCAACACAGCGTCTCCATACCTGGCGTGTCTTTTGATGCACGTGTGTCATCATACCATCCCTGCAGTGCATTTTACTACACCCACACTTCACCACTTCCTCATTGCCTTTGCATCACCCCACTTTCTTACGCCACCCCATTTCCTTGCACCATCCCCGTATTTAATTGCACATTTAAGTACACCATTCCCACATTTAATTACACCATCCCCACATTTACTTGTACTATTCCCACATTTACTTGCACCATCCCCACATTTGCTTGTACCATCTCCACATTTACCTGCACCATTCCCACATTTGCTTTTGCCACCCACACATTTACTTGCAACATCCCCACATTTACTTGTTCCACCCCCACATATTCTTGGACCACCTCCCATTTACTTGAACCTCCCTCACACTTACTTGCACCACCCTCACGTTTACTTGCACCACCCCACACTTCCTTACACCACCCCACACTTACTTGCACCACCCACACCTTAATTGCACCACCCCCACCATAATTGCACCAGCCCAACACTTAATTTCACCACCCTCTTTCCGAGTACTGTCTTTCCCTACAACATCTGTACTCTTTTCCTTTCCCTTCACCCCTCCAAAACTACTTTCACTCCACCTATGAACACTACTCTTCTGATCCGCCACATCAGTAGTCTCACTGCCTAACACTGACATGACGCTCCTTTAGTTCACTCTGCCACCTCATTGCCACCTACTGCCTTGCCCGCCTTCGATTCTACCCCACCATTCGTCGATAACTGCATGGTACGCTTTCTGCCATTGAGTGATTTCTTAAGGCCTTTTCATTTGTCCCATCCTTCCTGTGTCGCCTTCTCCTGCCGCCAGCTATATTGAGAAAACCATCACAAGAGAATCATGAAGGCACTGAAGTTGCTCGTCGGTGCTGTGGCAGTGGTGGGAGCAGCTCTGGTGGGTGCTAGAGCGCTATTACTCAGTATAGCTTTAGAGATGTGGAATATGCATAACACTATAAGAAACTGATCTACCACATCATAAGATGTGTATAAAGGGTGGAAGGGGGAAAAAAGGGCAAATATCTGTATTTCGCAAGTGTTTCGGAGTACTTTGGCCTTGTTTCATGGAGTGTACAAAAAGAGAAGAACAAACACATTTAGACAGTGATTTTGCACACTGAAGAACCTCACCTTACGGACACCTAGTCTTGTTGCAGCCTTGCTGCCTGTTACCTCCCGGCTTCTTCCCTAATACTTCATATCTTACCTCATTACGTGAACTCACAACTATTTTCACGGCACTGACTTACCACTCGGAAAGCCTTCCATGTTATGTTTTTTACATCTTTAGCGCAAATATATGCCGTCTTTAGGGCCTTCCTTATCGGTTTTCCCAGACCTTTGTTAGTAAGCAAACTCTTTTGCCATTTTGATAAACACTGGCATTTGTCTAAGTGATTAGTAAGAGAATTGGAAGGGTTATGTGTGCATGCCAGCCTTGTGTTCTGCTGTATACTGTACGAAATCTTAGCCGGTTTCTTCCATATACACCTTCGAACATCCATTATAGTGCATGCTTTAAGTGACTTTCTTACCATTTATAATATGTCCTTGCTTGACCTGTGCTAATTCGCTGACCTAATTTCCAGATGAGGCTGCAGTCCTCTGTCCTGCCTTCTGCAAATTCCTGTCTAATAGTGAAACCTTATCTTAGGATTATATCGTATCACTGATGTTCATAGTTTTGAGTGTATTTTTTTTTTCCTCATTTCTCTTGCTTTTTTCCCCTTAAGCTTTAACAGTAGATCTTCTTGGTGACAGTTTTTGACATGAATCTGTTAAGTAAGTATTCTTTTTGTCCAGGAACTTCCCACCGCATATTCCACAGTAAATGTTCAAGAAAATACTAATTGCTACTCCCGACTTCGTTCAGTAACTGTGACTAAAAAGAGAGTGGATGAATCCGACCATGTCCATGGTCTTGCATTAGAGTCAAACATTCGCACTCTGTCCCCTTCCTCCAGTTACCGTATCAGTGAACAGGAACCTGTTTTCTCTGTCTCCGCTGTTAACCCATCCTCATTGTCATTAGTAACAGTTTCAGTGTATTCTTTATGTTGGTTTCTTTTAACACTACCAGTAGCACTCATCAACATACCTGCACCAAGCAGTACCGCTTCTTACATTTATTATAACAGTCTCCAACGTCTCTGCATAGAAGTAAACCGTGACAGCAGTGGGCATCTTCTATGTAGACCCTTTTGCTGCACGTATCCATTCTTTGAACATAAATGCGTTAGATCTGACGCCTAATGACACCGGTTTTAACACCTCCACTACTGTTACGGCTTACGTCAAGTCTTGCTACACGTTTACCTAGACTGTTTGATTCATCTCAGGATAGTGCTCAGTCTTTTGAATGGAGAACTTAGATATAACCTTCACCGACCCCTTCACGACGTGAGATCTCTCCTAAAACTAGAATTTCTCCTAAAACCAGGGTCGTCTGGAAACGGGAAAAATATAATAAGAATAACGTTCTCAGACTCAAGCAGTAAACAAAGACGGCCTTGGTACTGGCAGGTCATCATCATCTACACGACGTAATGCTCATTTGCCTCCTTCCACCCGCACATTCGCCATCAGCAGTTTGAAGTCGAAACATACTATATTCTTGTTCTTGAATTCCACAGACCTTAGTCCTGTTATTCAACTGGTGATTATTGTTATCAACGCCCGCCTAGCGAGGCGATAATGTAATCGCCTGCGACTATGTGTGTGTGTGCCTGGCCGTTCCCAGAATATCTCAAAATCAAGTAGGCAAATTGTATCTAAACTTCGTGGGCAGTATCCCTAGATATATGGCTTGTTTGTATATAATTTTGGGGAAGCTTCAGTGATATCCCTTCGATTGTCAAGAGTTTTTTTTTTTTTTTCAAGAAAAACTACCTTCTAACTTTCTTTTAGCTTGCTATTATTCACCATTCTTTATCGTACCCTCAGTGAAGAGAACTGCTGTTTAAAGGGTAACTATTAGAAATTCTTCAAAGGCCCATTATACTCAGTGACCTTCACCATTATACCCCTGACTTAAGGCTTCTGTATTCTAGCGCCCTATTTAACTTAGTAGGAGTAAAGAGCTTAAACATAAGATATTTTTTTTTTTTTTCGAAGCTGCGATAATATGCCTCCGATTGCCAGATCATTGCTCATATAGTTTTCTGGTGATGGCGGGTGATACACGTTCGGGAACGAATGCTTTGGCATTTATTATTATTGTTATTACTGTTATTATTATTATTATTATTCTTTTAAGATGAGAACCGCTGATGATGCAGTGCAGAATATAGAATTTTGCCAAAAATTTCGCCAATACGAGCCGCATGTATTTTACCAGACACGATTGGCTGATTGATGTGCTCTTAATATGTACTATCGTAATACCCTTATTCTCGGCGGTCAGTGGTTTTCCTCAGAGAAGTTCGATGCGGTAACTTTTCCCCCTTCTCTTTATCTCTTGGTATCTTTTAAACTGCACCGTTCTGCTGTTGGTATGCCTATTCTATTTCGTTTCAAAGAGTCATCAAACTAAACCTATTATTTTGTCAATGTAATCTCATATATTTAGCATAATCTCCACCGCATAATGTCAGCCTCAGGAAATACTATGTCTAAATTATTGCCTAGATTTTTTTTTTTTTTAGTGTTTTTATGGTGTCATGGTAGTGCGTTTGGTTGTTCAGTTGTTTTGCTCTGTAACCAGCTGTAGTCCCATGAATGGTTCTGTTTCCACGTCGCTGTTACTTCATTTTGCTTCATTGTTATGTACTTGCCAAAGCTTCTGTTATCATCCCATTGTCGAATCATTAGCCAAGTTATAGAAATTTCGGTTCATTCTTCGTCAGCATCTTGTTAGATTTAGCACTAACGACCGTATTTTAGATGGTATAGGAGACATCGTAGCACCTGTCCCTTCGAGATTTATTCTGAACATTTCATCTCGATATCATTTCTGTGTGATAGGTACAAACTACATCGTTATTAAAACAATATGAACAACATACAAGAGAAGTGCATTATGTAAAATAAACCGTTTAGGAAGAGGTGCCTTGAAGCCTCTTATGGCACTTAAAATACGACCTTAATTCAGTGACCTTGCGTGTTCACATAATGACAAAAGTATCTTGTGTAACTTTTTTTTTTTGCAAATAACCTTCTCTCTAATATTCTTGTTAACTTAGAAATAAAGGGACTAATTGTTTTCATATATTTTTAACTCTGGTTCTCACATTCTACGTTTCAATATTTTCTAGCCTTGTAGGTAAAGAATATTTAAGTATATCTTGTTTTAGCGCTTATCTGGGTAGTACTCTTAATTTCACCCCCCAAAAAAACAAATAAAAAAATAAATAAATCTGCATGAATTTCTGGCCGATTCCAGCAACTTTTGACCTAAAGGAGAAAAATCTGACCATGTAGTAACGCGTGGTAGGCAAGCAGTACCGTATGGCTGAAGTATGTAACAGTCAGTCAAGCCTGTAACACGAAAAGGCGTCCGTAAGGTGGGGTTCTCCTCGAAGAAAACAGAAATCTATAAAGGTGGTTGTCAATAACAGGTTTTGCAGGATCGGCCCCCCCCCCTCACACTGTTTTTTTTTTTTTTTTTTTTTGCACTGAGAAAGGGTGTTGCCGTTCTCGGACCACTTCAGGCATTTAGAGGAGGTCGGGGAGGTGCATTTCACGGCAGGAAAGTCTGAGGATTGTGTGTGAGAACGATTCCACTAAATGCCTTAAGGTGCCACAAAATTATGCTCTCCCAGGGTCTCCAGTGAATTATGCTCTCCCAGAGTCAAAGAGGAAATTTTCAACCTTAAAAACTAACAGAATAATTAAATGGAAAGTGTGAAAGGTTTTGTTCAAGGGGCTCATCTGTGTCAAAAGGGTTTGGTACATTTACGATAATACAATAATATATTTTGCAGTGAGATATTAACAGTTAAATAGCTTTTAATTATCGCATCCTTTAGTGACAAAATCACTGGCAATAACATGGTCATCAAAATACATTTAGGAATCCCTTAAAAAATGCTGTGACGAACTGCTTCCTTAAACACTGATTAACTAATTGGATTTTTTTTTTTTTTTTGAGATTACTCGAAGACTAAATTTCAAGTCACAATTACAGTGTCTCAGAAAAGGCAGGACACATGTAAGGTCAGCACAAATTACAGATAAACGAAAGCAATAGGGACTGTTTTCTTCTCAAATGATTACGAGTATTTCAGTTAAACCAGTATGGTTATTTAGAAGTTAAATAATTATCTGAAATCTGCTAGGGTTTCTCTGGAATCTTTGTCGTCAGTACTCGAATATTCAACTATACTGTGGCTTCCATGGTGACGTAATTCTCTCTTCTCAAAGTCCCAGTCTTGTAGCTTATTGATACTTTACTTATGTGCATGGGATATTTAAATTGATATTTTGTAATATTTTGCACTCAGTGGAGGCATGAGGCTTCGCTCCGTACAGATGTGAGGAGAGCTGTTCGGACTCTACCAAAGTCTGTAAATGAAATCAGACTCATGGAGATATCTGTGTGGTACCGTTGGAAGTCCAGTGACAGTTACAATGACTGACAAGCCGCGTGAGTTTTATGTCCTTCTTGGGCAAATTATTGCACAGGCATAACCACATTTGCTCCGTCCCCTTGTCTCTTTCGCACGGATATGGAAACGGACTGAGTGAAATACTGTATTCTGTACTCAACAAGGTGATATAAGAAGTAGCGGAAGAAGAGAAAGTAAGAGATCGGAAAAGCAGAGAAGTTAAAAAGTGGTATTCTATCCACAGTCCCACGCCATCCACCGAGAGGGCAGTTATGTGTGTGGAACCTTCATCTCTCCCCTCTTCCCTACATCGTAGTGGCCAAGCCATTAAGTTCATCCTTCTCAAGGCCTTTGCTCCTGAGCACACTTTGTCGGGCTTTTCCTTGTTATGCTTCTTTATCAGCTTAGTTCATCACTCTGAGCTTGGTTTTTCCTTTCAATCTCCCCCACTTTATACACCCCTCGCGTACCCTTACCCTGGTCCTGCTTCTCCACACCTCTTGTTACCCTGACTTATGCACACCTAGACTTCCTTCCACTCACAGTCTGATTCCTTGTCCAACACCCATCCACCAATTGTCCCTTACCTTTGGCTAGATGCATGAAGTCGCTTTTAACCAAAAGATTTGAGGGCAGACTACAATCTGACTGCTCACTCATCGTGGCCCAGGAAACAAGATCAGCTCCCCACAGCCACAGGATGAACAATTACCCACTTCTGATGTATGGCCAACACATCTTGTGAGAGGTTTTGCCGTCAGGAGGCTTGGCACCCAAAGTCCCCGTGGGTGTGCTGCGCGAAGTTTAAGAGTAGGGCGGGAGTGGAGCTACGTGGCCACTCATTATTACAGCAGTGAGTGAATCTGTTTTGTGTTTGCTCCTGTTCTTTCTATTAAAAAAAAATGTGTATACCTTGTCTTTAACTTTCAGTAAAGATTAATTTCTTCCTCCTAATGCTGATAAACTGTCTCGTATTCTTCCTTTGGCTTGACTTTTATTCCTCTTGTGGTATTTGCGCGTGCAGTTTGTTTTCTCTGTTGCTTCTTTGTTCTGAATCTCTCAACTTTCGTCTTTTAGATGACCCTCTTCAGTCTTTCCCAGGACATTCCTCCTCCACTTTCTCAGAGTGCTGAGAATTTTTTACCCATGGCGTGCGAATGCTCAGTAAATCCTTGTAGCTGCCACCACCGTCCTTGATTAATGCTCTCTCCCTATTTCTGACTTAACTTTGAACTTCTAAACTCTGACACCTTCCATGTATCTGTTTGTGTGAATATATCTACACTGTTATCCTTGCCTTGTTGGCTTGAGGATGAGGGTGATCAGTTTTCAGTGGGACCACAGCACGAAGGCTGTTGACTCTTGATTTGCCAGATTGTTGAACACACACACACTGATTTTAATCGATCCTCTGACTGCCATAAATATCTTGACACATTGCTACTGTTCTGAACACAGCTAATAAGCTTTTCCTAACTGTGTTCTTTTGTTCAGACTTCCTAGAGTATTTCCTTCGTCTTTGTCCCTTTTTCGGCCGTTCCCTCACATTTCTTCTTGGTAGTTACTATTTCCACTATCCGTTACTTCACACCCTTATGACCCCTTTTGAATCTGCAACCTATCTGTGTATGAATTATTGCCCTTTACTGCCACATCAGGAGCGTAGGAACCTGGAGTTAGGATATTTATTCCAAACATATAAAGCTAGTGACTAGTCGTTAACCCCAGAGTTATGTGAGGAATATAAACCCCAACCACCATTCAGATGTAAACCCACTGGGCCTCTTCTGGTTTGAACGCCTCAGTTCACCAAACCACCAGGGGAGCATTAAGTTATATGGTTACCACCCGAATGTAATAAATGGTATCTTGGGGCACAAAAAAAAACCATTTGATCTGTCACTCAGTAAAAAGTCTTCTAAAAGTTATATCACATCGTGAGTGGATAGTGAGCTCCCTTCCCCCCTCACCATACACAGATACATGAATCTATCTATATACTATATACCTAGGCTGCTTCCCCCAAGAAAAGGGAGGTAGCCGAGACAGGTCACCCAATTTACTCATCCACTCATTCATTCGCAATTCCTTGTTCTGTGGTCCTGTTATTTATTTTCCCTCTTCCAGCTGCTGCAGTGAATATACAGGAGAACCCACCTGGGTACACTGCTAGGTGACGACTCTTGAGGATGTACTCTGAGTATCTGCCTTCCTTATGCGAATTCTAGTCCCCACCCCACTGTTTGAGCTGGCCTGCTTTTTGCCCATTTACTTTTAGGGAGCACTGCTATTTGATTTCCTGTTCTGACCTCCTTCGGTCGGGCAAGTCTTTGACGTCAAAGCTGTCCTATGGGTATGACGGCCATGCTGGTACCCCTACTGGAACGTTTGAAGCACTACAGTCCTGCTTCATATGCCATGATTTCCCTTGTACCTGCTGCCTTTGTAGGAATTTCTAATTCGTTGTAGTATAAGATGGACGGTATATGAATTTTGTAACTCCATAAGGATGGCCCAAGGAATCTTCAATTTAACCTTACGATATTTTGGACAGATAGTTCACTAAACATGACGTAAGGAAGCATCAGCTTGAATCATACGATATTTAGAAGTTTCTTGCAACTCTAAAATATCAGATTGAGCTACAGTTAATGAAAAGGTCAGTTTCTTCACATATTATGAAGTACAGTTTTCAAGTTATGTTTGTCGGTCGGCGCGATTGGCATTCAACATAGCATGTCTTGCCAAATATTATTCCTAAATACAATTCCTCCTGGCTGTGGTTTTTAAAGTCATGCCATCCTCACAGGTGATAGTGTTGGTGAACCACAGGCGTGTGGATATGGCGGAGGTGGATGTGGCTGCCCGCCTGGCCGGCCCCCTTGCTTACGATGACCCTGACCTTCTACATTTGATCAGCACACGCTTCCTTCACCCGCCCTCCACCCGACCCTACCACCTGGTCCTGCATAACCTTCCATCCAGCAGACAAGCTCAGCGTTATTACTTGTTCCGCGGTGAATATGGTCATGGTTTTTATGGTGATGTGATACGGAAACTGTTTCATGAAGTGAAGAATGGATATTTTGTTGAAGCAGGGGCCATGGATGGTGAGTTTCTCTCCAATACCCTGCTTCTGGAGCAAGAGGCTGGGTGGACAGGGCTGTTGGTGGAACCTAACAGAGAGATGTTTAACGAATTGGTAAAGAAACATCGACGGGCGTGGTGCAGCCACTCATGCCTCGCCATTCACCCCTTCCCACATAGTGGGGTTCTCATTAGATACAGGTGGATTCGCAAAAATAAAGATGCATTCCTTGAAGGGTTCGCCAAAGCTCACTCACTGCTGGCTGGTGTGAGCAAGGGATTACCTGTGGACGGCAGCTCTGGCGGATATCAAAGCTACGAAACGGTGCAATGCCTGCCGCTGGCCTCGCTGCTACTGGCCCTCAACGCCACCCGGGTGGACCTGGTGTCGCTGGACGTGGAAGGCACCGAGGTGGGTTTGTTGCATCACTTCCCCTGGGGCCGTGTCACTGTCGACGTCTGGCTGGTAGAGCACGCCAACCCAAGTGCCCGTGAACCTCTGACTACCCAGCCAGACGGGGACCAGACTCGGCTGGTGGAAACTGAAGCGAGGGTGTTTGAAGGTGCGGCTGCCACTTGGGAAAAAGATAAAAATTTTTTGGATCCAACCTTTATTGACTTTTTTATGGAACGAGGGTATGAGGTATATCAAGTGCACACAAAATATGGCATTGGAAATTACGTATTCATTTTAATCGACTCTCCGGTTCATAGGAGACTTAAAACGTTTTCATAATATTCAAATGCTAATATAAACCATATCAACATCTCAGCAGGTGTAATTATTAAGAGAAATTAACTACATACCTTCTTTAATTGCCAGTCAATTTCAGTGCTGAAGCGGGAATTTAACAT
>JAGKTI010022769.1:0-15109 GCA_018397915.1 Birgus latro
CACACACACACACACACACACACACACACACACACACACACACACACGCAACATTCCCTACCCCCATCATCCCACAACACATACGATCGTGCTCCCCCTACCTGACACCTCAAATGATGCTGGGACACTAACCTGATACCTTATACCGGCCCTAATACCCCCTAATATCGCCTGACACCCACGTTTATCTTAGAGTGATGGTGGATGCTGTGGGTCTGGCTTTCCCACCACGATCAGTGTAAACACAGAGGTGACTTGGTAGTTCCGGAAGAGAGAGTGAGAGATGGAGGTCGAGGTTAGAGTGAAGGCGGGTGAGTGGGTTCAGGAGGTAGGCAGGTAGGTAGGTAGGTAGACAGGCAGGTAAGAGAGCAAGACACAGAAAGACAGACGAAGAGACAAATGCAGCCAGATAAACAACGAAGATAGACAGACAGTGACAGATATATATACAGATACAGATAAAAGACAAATGGAGATACAGATAGACAGAGGCAGAGACAGGAAGGCGGACCGCAAGAGATGGGATGTGGTGTGAGGATGTGAGCAACGTTAACCTGATTGTAAACCGGGGCAGAGCATCTCTTGTGGTCAGGAAGAGGAAGAGGACGAAGCAAAAGCGGAAGAGAGGTTAGAGGAAAAAGAGGAACAGGAGGAAAAAGGTATGAAGAGGAGCTAAAGGGGAAAAAAAAGAGTAAATGGGGAGCTATAGAAAAAGGGGAAGATGAGTCAGAGGAAGATGAAAACGAGGAAAAGGAATGGGGTATTAAAAAAAAATGGTAAAAAGATGGAAGAGGTGAGCAAGTGGGAGAAACGGTGGGAGAGGGGGTGAGGAAGGGAGAGAGGAATAAGAGACGGAGAAGGAGATGCAAGAAGTAAACATTAAACCAGTTTAACACGAATATCTAGTACAACAAATATATAGAGGGAAAGAAAGACAAATGAAAAAAAATGAAAAAAATAAAAGACTGGCAGACAGATACAAATAGACGGATAGACAAACAGACACAGAGAGACAGACGGGAAGGTGTGAGAGGGCATGTCACAAGACAAAGGAGATGTGGTGTCATAATGTGTCAAATAAAACCGCTTTTAATTGAATACGCGAAATCTCTGTGCCTTTGACTCGACCTGGTTAGGGAAAAGGAAGAGACGGAAGAGGAGGAGAAGGAGAAGTGGGAGTGAGAAGAATAAAGAGGAGGAGGAACTGCGGAAAGACGAAAAGAGGTACCCTAACAATGGAAGTGAGGAAGAAAAAAAAGGAGGATGATATTTTAGGAGAGCTCGGGAGAAAGAGAAGGAACGGAAGATCAAAGTGGAACGAAAAGTAGGTGCATGAGGACGGGAAGAACAAAGTAGGTAGTAAGGGTATAGGAAAGCTGGTCTCCCTCCTCTCTCTATCTCTCTCTCTCTCCAATTCCTCCACGCTCTGACTCACGACCCCTTCGCTAATTATGAGAGTACAGGTCCTCGATAATACAAAAAGGTTCATTACCTCCAATTAAGCGCCACTACAGCAAGCATTTACCCACCTCCAAGCAGGGCAGGTGAGCAGAGAGGTCCTGGGATGAGACAGGTACACTAGGGGACAAAGTTCGCCTACTGCTCTCACATTTTTACTTCACGTTTGGGACATACTTATCACTTTCCTCCTTGACGCAGTACAGAATATCATGGAGAATCATCTATCAACATAAAAACATATCAGATCCCTCTCATCCTACAAATATTAATCAACAGAGGCAACTGATAAACGTAAGAGTGAAATATTTGGCCAACTTACGTTACCGTACTTGGACTCTGGAAGATGCACAGAGAAGCAAACCAATCCAGTACTTACCTGAAAAGAAAAAAAAATCATTAGTTTCTGAAACGAAATAACTTAGCTAAGACAAACAGTTACCTGGAAGATGACGAAAATTAAACTAGTGCGCGTTTACTCTAACCTGGCAAAGATTCCTAACCCATGTCAGCTCAGTTGATGGACAAGTGTAGTCAGACTGGAGGTTTGATTTGACTAGTGACCAAGGAGACTCGTTCCTATCTCATAACAAAAGTACATAGAATTTCATGCAACTACGGTTCAGTATTCAAGCTGTGTGAGTGGCCCAGTTCCGTCAGATGAAAACAAACCAGCTACAGTAAAATTTTGGGAGGGAATACTTGATGTCAGATACGTTTTTCATTAATAAAGCCTTTCAGAACGATGGAGTCTTCTGAGAGTATGTTCAAGGCACATCTCGAGGACTTTATTCACCTTATGATCTCTCATACTGAAGGGATTAACGAAGACGACGACATAACTCCTCCAGTCGAAAAATATTAGTGTCGTCACATCATCATCATCGTTTTATTTTCACCATCATTATATTTATTACCCCATCATTGTTATTATTACTACCATCACCAACTCCACGACAACCATCGTCATCATCACCATCAAAACTCCAATTCCTACTTCACAATGGGGTGTGAAGGATCCAAAAACGAGAAAGAGGAAACACAAAAGTAGAGAACTATCAACAGAGTGCCCAGTGAAATGTACACAATCATTATTAATCCAAACTATTAAAAATGTATATAAAAGAACGAAACAAAATAAAAACACCATAGATTACTCTCACATCAGTGGCCGCAAAAATTTACCTAAAAATTGGGAGAGGAGAAACAGCTTAAGGATAACAACTGTCGGAAAGGAGAAGACAGGAAACAGGCAGACAATGGGAAGAGGAAGACAAGAAGAACTGACATCACACACACACACACACACACACACACACACACACACCTCGTCACTCTGAAGCCAAATATCTTTTTTTCGACACATTCTACAGGATTTCAATTTTCTCACTCACTTTCTCGAACCTCGTCGGTGGTGGAGAGGGGTGAGGGGAAGGGGACGAGGGAGAGGAGGGGAAGAAGACGAAAAGAGAGGAGAGGGTAGATGGGACAGGTGGTAGACATGAAAGGAGGGGAAAGATACGAGAAAGGGTTACGAGGAAAGGGAAAGGAAAGACAAGAACGGGGTCGAGATATGAGAATAAGGGGTATACTGAAGGAAAAGAGAAAATGTAAAGGAAGAATGAGAGGAAGAGGAGGGGATGGATATGAAGAAGAGGGTGGGAAGATGGAGGAGAGGGGAGAGGAGGGGAATATAAGAGGGAGCGATGATGGGAGAGGGGTAGGAAAAGGGGAAGGTGAGGGGACGAAGGAAGGGGGGGGGGTAAGGCGAATGGAAGAAGATGTGAGGGAATGACAGTGTGGGATGTAAGGAAGATATGGGATGGGAATGAAAGTTGAGGAAGGGTGTTGGGGAGGCAAAGAAGGTTGAAGAGGAAGAGAGGAGAAAAAAGACAGAAGAGGGGAGAGAGAAGCATAAGAAGACGGGCAAGAGTAGAGGCAATTAGAGAGGGAATCATGAAAAACATAGGGAGGGAGGGGTGGAAGGAGGGGACAAGAGGAGAAAACAGAAGGCAGGAACGAAGAGGAACAAACAGAGAGTGGTTGATGAAAGGGGGATGAAGGAGGGGAGGGTGACAAAGAAAAGTTCGTGAAAGAAAGGGGAGGGGGTGGTGCTGAAAAGAGAGGGAAATAAGAAGGGGCCGAGGAGGGGTATGTAAAAGGCGTGGGTGGGTAGAAGAAGAATAATAAGGGAAGTCTAGTGGAAGATGAGGGGTGTGGGAGGGGGGAAGGAGTTTTTGAGAGGAGGGGACCAGAGGCCATGGTAGAAAGAAGAGGGGAAGAGAGAAGGAAAGGGGAGGGGAGGAAAGACAACGGACCGAGGTGGGAGTGAGGAGAAGGACAGCTCACCGAATCTTCTCTTCCTTTGTTTGGGTCTTGAAGGGTCTTGTTTTCGAGTGGAGGGGGTGTTTTCTGTCTGTCTGTCTTTGGCAACTGTTTTTCATCTATTTTACCAAACCAGCTATTTGTCTCTCCATCAACCTACCTATATACACCTATCAATCAATCCACCTACCTATATATCTACCTGTATGTCATTCTATCTATCTGTCTATCTATCTATCTACCTAACTACCTACCACGACGAAAAATTTACTTACCTCCTAGGAAAACAACTTACTCACTGCTTAACGAGAGTATCTGTAGCAATGGAGTAAAGGAGGAAGGGTTGAGGGCAGGTGCAGGAAGTGTGAGAGTGTAAACAGACTGGCGGGTGGATGAACGGACAGGAGAATAACCATGACTCATTCAGACAAGGTGGAACTCAGTGAGTGAGAGCTGTCAGTCAGAGAAGAGAGAAAGCAAGGAATAACAGGAAGAATGGCAGAAAGACGATATGAACCTGTAAAACCGAGTCATTTCAGCCAAAAATTGACACTTTCAGCGGTGTAGCTATGTTACCACTTCACAGCCATACATGCCAAAGTACGACAAGACGCCAGTAAAATTACATTAACTTTCTTAAGAGATAAAAATCGGAACGTGTGGTGAATGTGCCCCGTAAGGTATAGTAAAAATATTCCCTGCTTTATGGTAAGAAATGCCATGGGAAACAAGCAGTGAAAGAGACTGGAGGGACAGAAGACAGAGAGAAAGAGAAAAGAGGGGAATCATGCACTGAGAAACCCGCCAACAAAGTAAATACCAGGAAGAGAAGAGAGCAGGACAGAACACACCAACCGTGGGACATTCACTTCTCGCCCAGTACCTGACCAAACACTCACACCCCACCCGCCCAAACAACCACACTCATCCCACCCCACCACACCACACCTACTCCACCCCACTCCACTCCATTCCTCATCCCACCCCACCACACCCCACCCCATTTTCCCTAATGAATGAGTGAATGAACCTCATCCCACAATATCTCACCCCACCTGATACCAAATACACCCACATAGGCACATCACACCTCGTTCTACTCCACCACACCTCATCTCACTTAACGTCAACTCTCCTCAGTGTATCTCACATCATTCCACCTCATCATTCCCCAAATCATCCTTGATTCCACAACACCCTACCCATCTTTACCTCACCCCAATTAGTCCCATCCTATACACACTTCCTCAATACACTCCACCTCACCTTACGACGCAAGCATTTCTTCAACCTCAAACTTCACTCCACCTCATCCCATGTTGCCTTACCTTACCCAGCATCAACCTTCCTCGTATTGTCCAACCTCACCAAACCCATCGCTACCTTCTCCCCCTCACCGCACCTCACCCCACCTTTTGCCCCCTCCTCCTCACCCCTCTCACCACCCCCTGTGGCTCACCCCGCCTCGCTTGGGCTACTCCTGTGTGTGGTGAACCTGTCCATCTGTCTGTTGGTCACTCCCAGGACTCACGCCAAGGAAAAAATAAACAGTACATTTCTTTTTGCCGGATTGGAGATAGTTTTAGAAGGAGTTCAGTGCACTCGGAAATGACCTTCGCGGGCAAATTTTATCTCAGTTCCGCCTCATACACCGGCTGCATCTAGACCACGACTTGGTCTTACTTACACCAGCCTCTTTTAATCCCAGGAGTCTCTCGTGTGCTGAATAAAATCGTCCGGAAGTAGTCTAAATAAAATCGTCTGGATGTAGCTAAAACAAAATATATATCATACATTTATCATACAGTAAACATTCAGTCCAACGGGCAAAGTACAGTATTTCCCATTCACTCCGACAGGCTCCTTTGACAGCTAGACCTACTGTATTTGCTTGGACTTAATTTATCACAGACTCAAAATCAACCTAAACAAGCTTAAACTCATTTTAATCTATCCTCCTTAGACTTAATCCCTGCTATACCTACGAGTATGCCTGTTCCTTGTGTCCAACAGCTCGGCTTACTACAGCAACGTCCAACCTAACCTAACCTACCCTAACGTATACCTCATTGTCTATCCAACAGGTCAACCAAAGTCTTATTTAACCTGACCTAAGTCTAACCTAACTTTATCTAACGATTCTCTCTACATATCGAAAATGTCAATCACCAACAACACTCAACATAAATAACATAACCAAACATAACTAAATCAAACCAAATCCAGTCTAACCTAACCCGGCCTAACATATTTCCCTCTCATTTGCTACAACAGGTCCGCCAATTACAATAACGCCACCGGTGACTGCACAATCTCGGACATGGACAGACACACAGCGGTGGGCACTGGAGCCTTTAGGGCCGCGGAGAACAACGACTTCCTTGAGAACAATTGCGTGGACGACCCCGTGAGGCTGTGCGAGTTCCAGAAGATGGAGGGTCGCATTCTGAAGACAGTCGACTCAGTGTATCAGGATGTGGGAAGCCTGGAGGAGTGCAAGCGCCTCTGTCTCACTGCTTCTTACAGGTGAGGTGGCTTAGGTTGGGTTTGGGTGGACTGGGATGGTTTACGTTGGGTTGCATTAGGATGGGTTGGGTTGGGCTGGGATAAGATGGGATGAACAGGATTGAGTAGAATTAAGTTGGTTTAGGTTAGGTTAGGTTGAGCTGGGCTGAGTTGGATTAATCATAATTTGGTTAATTACGGTACGCTGGGTTGGACTGGTTGTGCTGTGTTGTGTTAAGGCTGGGATTGACCCGGGTTGAATCGGGCCACATTAAGTTGCAGTAAATTAGATTAGGTTAAATATAGGCAATTTAGGCTAGGCGATGCCAAGAAAGATCTCGTTAGGACAGAATCCATAAAATGCTTTGAGTTTTAATTGTACCTCTGAAGCTTTCTCAGCTATTAGGACAGCTGTAGTGTTCTCTGCCACCATCTACCATCCACAACCACTACTCATCCCATCACATAATCTCTGACACGCAACAAACACTTTTCACCCACCATCACAATTTTTAACCCACCTGCCGCCACATCTTACCCATCACTGCCATAATTCACCCAACACCGCTATTACTACCTACCTACCAACACCACCACTCACCCACCAGTGTTTGCTCTCTCACTTACCAGTGTATTTCTCACTCACTCCCACCAACACTGTCTCGTACATATAGTATCTACCACCCACCACCACATTCTCTCACTCACCACCACACTATCTCACACATCACCACTCACTCACCACCACATTCATGCAACACCACACACTCTCATCCACCACCATATTTACCCACCACCATACTTATCCAACACCACTCTCGCCCACCATCACACTCTCATCCACCACCACACTCACCCACCACCAAACTCTGATATCACCACACTCTTTCATCTAACACCATCACCTCCACGCTCTCTCATACACTCCTTTACTCTCTCAACCACCACCACATTCTTTCATCCGCTTCCACCACCACCACCACACACTCCTCCACCATCACCGTCACCACTCACCGCCACCCTCCCTCACTCCCTCAGATGCCACTCCTTCGACTATGGTGACACTGGAGACAAGGTGTGCCGACTTTCCCACCACGCAGCCGCAACCCTCACCCACATCTCGGAACCCTACCTTGAGATCCCTGGCTCTGCCACCTACGAGCTCTCATCCTGCTATAACGTAACCATCGACTGCCGTTCAGGAGACATGATCGCCAAGATTAAGACCTCCAAGATCTTCAACGGCAAGATCTACGCTAAGGGCTCTCCGAACACCTGCGTTAATGACATCGAGGACGCTCTGGAGTTTGAGCTCAAGATGTCCTACAACGACATCGATTGCGACGTTGAACGCGACTCTGCCTCCCGTTATAGCAACGACGTCATCATCCAGCACCATGACATGATCGTGACCTCTGCTGACCTCGGCCTCAGCGTGCACTGCCAGTATGACCTGACCAACAAGAGCGTCAGCAACAGAGTGGATCTGACCGTCGAGGGAGACATCACCCCTGCTCTGGAACAAGGTAGCACCGTAGACTCACCCAACGTAATCATGCGCGTGGCGAACCGTAATGGCGACGATATCACTGACGCCTCCGTGGGTGACATGCTGCAACTCCGCTTCGAGATCGTGGACAGGAACTCCCCCTATGAGATTTTCGTGCGCGATCTGGTGGCCATGGACGGAAGCAACACCAACAACATCACCCTCCTGGACGGCCGCGGCTGCCCCACTGAAGTCTCCATCATGCGCCCACTCCTCAAGGTCGACAGCACCGGCAAAGTCAGTGTCACCTTTATGTTACCATACACCCTTTGCAATTTAGGCTTCTATGACACTTTCAGGCTCCTGCGACACATTCTCAAACTCCTGTGGCACACTCTCAGGCTTCTATGACATATACATCCTCCTGTGACTTGCTCTCTACAAATAAAATCGTCAGTTGCCTCCAGCGTCTGTATTACACGGCTTGAACGTATAGAGTTGCCTGCCTATGTCAGAAGTGTGTTTGCTGGCCGCCACAATAAACACTTACATATACTGTTTTTTTTTTTTTTTGGCGTTACATTTAAATTACTTCATCATTTATCAAGATTCAGATTCAGTCTAACAGAGCATTCAAACCTGATAAACTCAGCAATTTGTATAATACTGAAGAAAAAAAAATCGAAATATCAAACACCAGAAAAATCAATATCTCTCTCCCTCCCCCTCAGGTCCTGGGCGCATCCTTTGACGCCTTCAAGTTCCCTACGAGTGACGTGGTGCAGTTCCGTGCCCTGGTGACGCCGTGCCTGCCCACCTGCGAGCCTGTGGTGTGTGACGTGCTGGACTTCGGTGGGCAAGTGAAGCAGGCTGAAAGCTTCGGCAGGAGGAAGAGGGAGGCATCGTCACCATTCCTGGATTTCGGCAACTCCGTGGTTTACTTCGACGCCCAGGAGGGTTCCGTGGAGAAGGTGGGTACAGTGATGGAATACACGCAAACATGTAAACCACGCAAATGTACTTCACACGAATATATAATTCAAACAGATATATTCCACACAGATGTCATCGCCACAAGTATGGAACCAACACAAAAAGATGTACTCCACACAGTTGCACTGAACAATGACGATAATGATGATGATAATGATTTTTTAATGATGACGACGATCATGATGATGATGATGACAATGATGATGTTGATGATGATTCTTTTTTCCCGTACAGATGAGGCAGCTGAACCCCCACACCCTCTACATCGAGTCCCACAGTTTCCTGGAGGACATCAACAACAACCAAATGAGCCGCTTCAGGAGGGAGGCGTCCGAGCCCCAGATCCCAGAAGAGCTCCTTGTCGTTCAGTCCATCAAGATCTCTGACAAATTCGGCTTCCGCTCCTCACAAACCCAAAGCAGAGACAGCGCAAGCAGCCACAACAAGGAATTGAACAGCGAGGTGAGTTGGTCTGGATTTTAGCACAGGACGATTGATGGCGGAGCTTGAAGACAATGAATGTGCTTGGGCATCTGTCTATGAGTAAATATGTTAAGGAAACTTATCTAAGAATATATCATATTCTTTCTACTATGACTGACTAGAGTCCTAATTCATAAAGCGCTGATTAGGCAGAAAGTCCGGTCACACGAAATATGTGCTACTTCAGATATGTTCATTTTCGTATGTAAAACCTTTCGAGATCTGGAGATTCGTTTGTCATCTTTTCAGTCAGGGTTAAAACTGAGGGAGATTTATATAATGATGCACGGCACACACAAGACGATCACTTTGCAAGGTAGGAGGACTGCTGGACCATAGGAAATGCAAGCTGTTACGTCTGATCCCAGAGTCAAACACTTAAAAAAGGCAAACAATCCATCCAACCCTTTCTCTACTCCTCTTGTGACATATTTCGTTCCTCTCTCCTACCACAGATTTCAGGGGACACAGAGCTGGTGCTGCAGGAGGATGTGTCTGGCGTGTGTATCAACATGGTGGGTCTGGTGCTGGCCTGTTCCGTGTTCCTGGTGGCTCAGCTTGTCATCATCGTGGCGTGGACGGCAGTGTGGCACCGCCGTCGCAGGAGCAAGCTAGAGGAGCCCCTTAGCCCAGCCACGACCACAGAATCCCTCCGTCAGCTCTATGACTCCGGGTATCCACGTAGGGTGTAGCTTCTTCCCGCTCGTGCTGCCGTGATGCTCTCAGGCACCCTTGGTCCCGCCCTCACTGCTTCCCTCAGGAGGAAGTTTGACAGGGAGCTCAAGGTCGCCGGAAGGGTAAGCGACAGTCGACCCTCTCTCGCCCCCCAGACTCGATCTCGCCCGGGATACGTTCGACAGGAGTCTTTGTACCCCATGGAGATCCTGTAGGACTAGACGCTGACTCAAAAACACATTACGATCAAATTCCTGTCGTAGCTAAGAAAAAGATGATAGAGGAACAAAGAATGACCATGTGGAACTTTTTTACATCCCTTGTTCTTGTTCTAACTCAAAATCAGTTTACTTGCAGGGAAGAGAAAGGGCTGTGTACACTTTTCCTATCTTGTTCTTGTGGCAAAAAAACTCTTCTTAGCTACGAAAGGATGATTAACGTATGTTTTTTTGTGAATCTGAAAGTGAGCCTGGAGCCAGAGGGTGTAACTCACTGACCACTTGAACTGCCTCCCGTTAAATCGTCACTGACTTCGACACGCGATACTAACAGAAAATTTTTTATAATGTCCCGTGAAATGCGATCCTACTTTGGTGAACTGGGATCGATTGATGCAACAAAAAACGCTGAAAGAATGAAAAGATATTTGGAACTGGTGGTGGCCGAGCGGTAAATATAGCTGGGAAATATGACTGTAACTCGTAACATATTGCAAGCGAAATTAACCACTTCATTGCGACGACGTCTTTTAATTTTTTTCCTAGCTTTCTCCTGACAACATATTTAGCTTTGGATAGACTTTTTGAACTGAAGGGTTTAGCTTTAGCTTTCAGTAACCTCTTCACTACGAAGGGGGTGAGTAATCTTCTAAGCAAAATAAGTCTGAGTGAAATCTGACGTGAAGAACTAAAAAAAAAAAAAAAGACGTCCTCGGGTTGAAGTGGTTAATAACAAGCCAATTCATGTTACTGTTAAAGAAAATGTGTCACCATTAACCCTTTGGCTGCAGTGCACCGTTTCACCTGAACAAAATTATCTGGCGTTACGCAGTTAAAAAAAATAACAGCCTCTTTTCTCAGCCAAAGCGTTAGCCGTGGCAGATTTCCAATCATTCTGCTGGGGGAGGATTAATCAGAGTCGTACAAAAAATCGTCTGAAGTTGGCTCAAAATGCAAAATTCGTAGTTGGGAGCAGAGGGTTAAGGAAGCAAAAAACAGATGTGCAATAAGTAACTTAGATACATAAAAGAGGGCATTTGGGAACACACTTGTAACTCAAAAACGTTCCCACTGCTACATACACATATATACAAGCATATATCGAGGGCATTATATAAACACGAGAGCATTGATAAAGTAACGGCATACTATAAAACCCTAGCGATAAGGCATAAAAAAATAAACTAGTATTCCCTATGACACTTAACTCCCCTTCACTACGGTGACGTACTCTAGATCTTATTCCCTCCATCTCAAAACGATTTTATTCAGCTTAGGGGAAACTTTTTCTATCAGGAGGGGGGGTTGAATATTATCCTTTATTTACCCTTACAGTACGAGGTCTCCTATGCTGAATAAAATCGCCTGGAGATAGTGAGAATAAGAATAAACTAAACATATCCTCGCAGTCAAGGGGTTAAGGACGGACTGCTTCGGCAATATTGAGACGACGCGACTGTTGTGATCAATCGGACGTGCTGTACAGGACTTATTCTGACTGACTCCGCCATCTTCCCTTTAGGTAAAGATATTTTTTCTGAGCTATTTCCTCTCCTTCTTAGTTTTATACAAGTCCTACTACTAAACCTCTTCAGTGCGAGGCCGTGGTCTATATATTATTCCTGCTACCACCAGACGATTTCATTCGGCTCAGGAGAGAGACTTTTCGGGCTGGAGATATAATTTGGAGTCCTCATTAATCCCCCACTATGATCTCTCCCGTAAGATGAAGAAAATCGTCTGGAGGTCGCGAGAGTAAAGGATAAAAGAAGTCCTCGGTGTGAAGGGGTTGAGGTAGTAGGCTCTTAGTGGTGATGGTGCTCTTAGGGGAAACTCTGGGTGAGGAGGAGAGGAGGGGTGGGTCAGAGAGAGTGAAAAAAGAAAAGGGAGGAAAAAGGGAAAGAGAGAGAAGGGGAGACAGGGAAAGGCGAAAAAAGGCTAACAGAAAGGAAGGAAAAGAAAGAGGACAAGCAGAGAAAAACGAAGGAAGATGAAAAGAAAACAATGATTACGATGATGATGATGATGACCCACCCCTATCTCAACCCTCCTACACCCTGCTTCTGTCGGTGTCGGGTCCAGGGGGCGCTCTAGATAGGAATATAAACAAAAAAATCACGAAGTGTACTGACAATCAACAAACTCCTATTTTTCACCCATCTTTTTAGTTATTATTTATGACGTACAGAAGTTACAGTCGCATCTCGCACGTTGGGGCCTCACTAAGTTAACCTGGTGTAACGAACTGGTGTAACTTTAAGCCGATGTTAAATGAAAGAGAGAGACAGAGAGAGGAGTGAGTGGTTAACCTGGCATGACTCTAAACTGGTATAACTTTAAGCTGGTGTAAAAGAGAGAGTGAGAGAGGTGAGTGACTGGTTGTATCATAGTTAATTTATAGTTGAATATGTAGGCAATTCGCTTCTGCTGTTGTTAGTGTCTGGCTTCTCTCCACTGCTTGACCCCTTTCAGCCCAAGAACGTCACCTTATTTCTATTCTCGCATTTCCTCAACGATTTTATTTAGCTTATTCAACCCTACGACTGGAGGGGTTAAATGGAGCCCTTCTGTAACCCCTCCAGCTCGGGAAATCTCACATGAACTGAATAGAAATCGTCTGGGGATAGCAAGAATACACTGAGGTCATAGTACTGAGAGGGTTAAGGAGAGACCCGGGCTTTAGAAATGTAGCTAGTAACGCAAATGGTCCGTATTCCCGTGTGTGCTTAGATGGCTCCCTGACACTTCTTCCTGATCAGTTTGCTTTCACATATGGTAAGGTAAACTACTCACTTGCATTTAAGAAGGTATAAATGCCATACGTAAGAATATTAATGTCCAGTTTACGGCTGCATATGGCAGGTTAATGTTATTCTTTATATTATTAATCATGGAAAATAATCTCGATACCGAAAAACTAAAACGCCACAAAAGAGTAAATTCAGGCCTAGCTCAATAAATAAATATATAAATAAATAAAACTGATGCTAGGAAGCCTCCAAGTCCACACTCAGGGACCAATACTATTACTGATCCTCGGTAGATTAAGCCAGTGCCAGGATCGATATTTTAAGTATTTGCTCAAAGGATACTGCACTCCTCCACACACACGCTGTAGGTACCGCTTCACTGTGTTCCCCGTGCATGTATATTATCACCACACTCACCATCCCTCTAGTATTAACATTTTTAGAGCATTTTAGAACTTTCACCCAAACATAATAGGAAAGCTTATTAGAAGGACTTACTAGGTTAAATTAATAGGGTACCATGTTAATTTACTATACTGCATTCACCATCCCTTTGGTATTAACATTTTTAGAGCATTATAGAACTAACGCTTACTAGAAAATAACAGAATAACTTATTAGAACAACTACGTTAAATTTATAGAGCAACATGTTAATTTAATGTCCAAAGCTGTTATTTTGATCACTTTTCTTTCCTCGATTTAACTGGCGTGGAATGTGATATACCAAAGCTTTGTAATTTTAACTGCTATTTGCGATGACAGTTTTTTGATTGCTTAATATGATGTTACTTGGAATATGTAATGAAATTCTAAAACGCTTTTACTCAGGACGTTAAAATTATACAGAAAACTAAGGACTTTCAAAATTTCATTGTTCATGAAATTTCCTGAAACTCAAAAATTAAAGACATTGAAGACTTCAGTTATCGTTGTAAATTTATCGCATACGAAAATTAAAAAGTTAAGAATAATGAATCTATAAAAAAGTAGATTGCTCTTAATACTAACACATTTCTAACCGCACGTAAATCCTAACAAACGCTTCCTAACAATCTAGCCATAGTGCTTAAATAGGAATGCCTGTTGAAAGTTAGACTAGCATAGATGGCTTGCTTTGAGCTATTGGACGCTTGCATGCACGTATTGTACATCAACCCCTTCAGTACGAGATTTTTACGAAACAATAAACTGAGAGTGTTACAAGAGATTTTTCAGCCCCTTCAGTACGAAGTCTTTCCTAGGCCGAGTAATATCGTCTAGAGGTAGCAAAAGTAAATCCTAAAAAAATTAAGGCATATTACTGAAGGAGTTGCCGCTTGTAGAAGCTTTTTAGCAGAGCTTAATAGTGGCACCCTAACCCTTTGGCCGCGGCGGTTTCCTCTCAGCTAAGCACAATCCTATGGCGTTAACTGGGGAAAAAAATGTACATATATAATCATCTGGCGATGATCGGAATATATATTAAAAAAAAAAAAATCCCTAAATTTCAGCAATAAGAAAAAAAAAACAGAAGGAAGGAAAGATAAAAGACGCGATTTTTTTTCTGGTTTATTTTTTTACCTAAGTAAAATTGCTTGACACCAGCTGGAATTAATCAAAGATTTCCTAGTTTTCGGCCAAAACAAAAATGAAAATTACGTTTAGCTTTACTGTAGTTGTATATTTTTGTGACCTGAATAAAATCGTCAAATAATTGGCGGAATTAAAATTATATAAAATTTAAATTTTTAATCCAAAATTTATTCTCTGAGATTATTAAAACCGCCAGATATTATCCAAAAATTAAATAAGTTAATAAAAAACAAAATTCGTAGTTCGCCGCCAAAGGATTAATATCAGCGCAAAACTAACCCTATGCTTATACTAACAGTCTTAGTTTATCACCCAAACGGCACTAACACCCACCGCCAAAGCTTAGCCGTAGTTTGCACCCTGAGTTTCCAATACTAATCCCAGGCCCGTATTCACAGACAGACTTGAGACCAATTGCCTATCGTAACTGGCACTTTTTTTTTTTTTTTTATGGAAGAGACGAAGAAGTGTAGATTTTCCCATTTACCTTGTTTTCCCTGCAAGTCAAAATCCGAAATTACAAGGTGATACTGGTCGTAAGCTAGTAATTTCGCATTATTATTATTATTATTATTATTATTATTATTATTACTACTACTACTACTACTACTACTACTGTTTTCACATTTATTTATTTAC